>JANTPZ010011326.1:0-16770 GCA_025593235.1 Vachellia pachyceras | reverse complement strand
CTTGCACAATGGAGTAAGAGCTTCTCTATACAAGCTCCATCGAGGCTTCCTAGACACCCTTTGAGTTCTCCTGAGAGATCAGGATTATTATTGTGGGGTGCGTTGAAGAGAGCTGGGTATTGGAGGGACATGGAAGTAGTGCTTCCTTTCAACTCAGTTTTCATGGCTCTAGAAGCTAGGTTTTAGGTTTATGAAAGAAGAGATCAAAAGTGCTTGTTAAGGTTTTTGATCTTTCCTGGGCGTGCATGGAAGAGATCTCTGATGATGAGGTCCAGTATATGTACAGGGAAAAGAGAAGATGGATTGAAGAGAGCTGGATATTGTTTTATGTGCTTTTTGACGCGCGTCTAGAGGAGAAAGGTGCAGAGGATTGAAAAGCTAGAGCTTTATCTTCTGAATTTTTGGAGTCTTAAAGCCATATAAAAGCTTCCAACTTCAGAGCAAAACCCTTTGGATATCGAAATGCAGTAGAGAGTGGAAGTAGTTTGTGAAGTGTAAACTATGACTTGTGTAGCCATATATATAGCAGAGAAAAGGTCCTTAATTATATGATATATCTAGATATAGTAATGGAGACAAAACTTGAGAGAAGGAATACAGTAAATAAACCTCGAACCTCTTTTACACTCACTTTCTGAATGTACTACGCTAATTGGAGTTATAAAAAGAATATGTAAGTGTATGTGTTCCGATAAAAGTCTTAATTGTATAGGTAAATTCTCAAGTTAAATTTTTAAATATATATTTTTAATTGAATGTAGGGTTCATTAACATGCTCATAATAGTGCAATAATTTGTATCTTATTTTCCTCTAACATATAATTAACTTGTAGTTTATTGACTTATTGATCGTTCTTGTCTACCATATGGGTTAGACTTAACCCAGCGTATTATCAGTTAGCATTATATTATTTATGGATGAAAATGAGAGAGAAAGGATAAGCTACACATTGTTCTGTTTGCATACATATATCATACTATTGTAAGTAATATTGGATAAACAATTGAAAACTAAATGTGTCATTTTTAGCGCAAATTTAAACAAGTGTATCGCCTTTTGAAATAAGTTTTTGAAACAAGTGTATCCCTCTAAACCAATATATATATTGATTAATATACAAGTGTCCTTTTGAAATAAGTTGTTGGATTGATCAAAAGTTAGTAAAGCTGAATTTGGCTTCTTCTTAAGTATATCGCCTTTTAATTAGTGCTTACTTGTTTTGTAGTGATAATTATTTAGATTAATAAAATGTGAAAATTAGATTAAAAACACATGGTGGCCAATAAGTTAACGAAGGTGTGCTATAGCCGGCCCACTCTTGTCGAATTCGCTTTCACGAAATAGTTATTTAAATAAACATCCCATGCATGGTTTACTCTTAACAAGTCTCGATCTTCCTGTTGCATTCATTCTCCTGCTCTCAAATAATGCACGTATTTAATTTATTTTATTCATTTTTATTATAAAATAGCACACATCAGAATCAGATTTGTTTGCTTCTGCATGTGTTGCCACAACTAAAAACAAACATGACATCTCCATATATTCATATTATTCGTTCTTAAACATTCTTCTGCATGTGTTGCCACAACTAAAAACAAACCTGACATCTCCATATATTCATATTTTTCGTTCACTAAAGTGTTGGATGAAGATACGATCTTGTAATATTAATCAAGTTGATCACATTTGGACATGCTCGCGTATTCCAAATGTTGTTATCTTATAAATTATAATTAAGTTCCTTTTTTCAGAGTTTTCGTTTGACTACACACACCTTTCCGTGGAGGATTTTCTGTTTGTATTGTGATAATACTTAAATATATGTGGTGACTTCACAATCAATATGATCTTGGAAAAGCGCGCTCGATCATGTCTTTATCAGTTTGATAAAGAGCAGGGGTACGTAATTAATGTGAATATAATTTTTATAGTCTTTTTGAGCAAGATTATTAATTGTACCAGTGATTACTGTGGTTGAATTGCACAAATGTGCTCTGAGAAAAGGTACAATAGGACAAGAATGAAGGCAACTTCACGTCGGATTTGAAGTATTATGCAAGCAAGGGCGGATCTGTGTGTTGGTCAGCGGGTACAGCCGCACCCCTTGATTTTCAGAAAATTAGGTATATATTAGTACTATGTGATTTATTTTGCACCCACTCATTTGTTAATTTTGAACCCACTGAATTTTTACTCAAATTCTTTTCTTAAGTATCTTCTTAAAAAATAGTTTGCACTCCCTGAGTCAGGATCCTGGGTCCGCCACTGTATGCAAGCTTTGTGAAGGATCATTTCAACCTGCAAAGGCTGCCCATAAGGTCATGTCTCTATCGATTCACCAAGTCCGATCGAAATGGTAAATGATTTTGATTGAACATATTTCCTTTTTACAGCTAAAGAGAAAAAGCGTTTTTGGGTTGAAATATTATTTTACCACTTTCTCTTGTTTTATGTTTCGCTGGTTTAGCTTTTTAGCCTTTGAAATTAGTATATTAGCGTGTGTTTGGAAATTCGTTAAAAGAAAGGAGTTATGGATTTCGAAATGCTTTTACAGATTTTAAGATGTTTTTTTACGGATAATGATTTTACGGATTTCAAAATATTTTTTATCTTAATTTACGTGTACCATTAGAAAAAAAATTATTTCCCAAATATGCACAGTAAGTCTACGGTGGATTTGCAGCAATTCAGTTCGTCTATGGTGGATGATGTGAGCGTGTTACTCAAGTTTTGGGCTTGGTATTGGCCCAACAGCCAAACCCAATACATTAAAGCCCGTATTCATGCACTTGCTTTATACTTTTTTCCTTGCTTTAAAGTCCCTGCCTTCTGCCAATAAAGATTGGTCCAATTTTAACACCAAGTTTAAGCACAGTTTATAAAGTTGTAACCCATCGTCCGTGGGTCTAGTGGTAAAGATTGTGCTTTCTCACCAAATGGGAGGAGGTTCGATCCCCACCGCGGTGTTTGGGGAGGCATCCTAACTCTTGGGTGCGTAGGTTAATGTCTGAGGGTAATTGACGGGTCATCCTGCCTGACATTGGTATCATCTAAGAGGAAATGAGATTTCGTCCTAGACCTTGACTTGTGGGTGAGCCCAAACCCCTGACTAAAATTTTTGGATAAAAAAAACTTATAAAGTTGTAAGTTTAAATCTTATTATCAATATGAGTGGGTGATTTGTGAGTACTTTTACAAGCATTCTTTGAGTTTAGGGGCATGTCTTAGCCTTGATAATTTACTGATCTCATATATCTTCCCTCATATAAAAAAATTATGTTAGAAGAAGTGATCATATTTAGTATCGCCGGTCTCTCAAACAAGATTCCCAAACACGTATCCAATTAGTTGAATTTTCTTAAATATAGAATTTATTAAACGTAGCAGTGGATGGAGTTGTTGAAATGGTAAAAACTTTTACAAATATTATCATTCACATTATAATTAGTCAAGGATTAAAATATGGGATTCACCTGATTAGTTAATTTCTCCAAATGTGAAACTTGTTAAATGTAGTGGTAAATTTTGTAAATGATAAATACTTTATATAAATTTTCATTTATGCTATAAGTGTAGTCAGTAGGTAAAGCATTGCATTATTACTTGTATTGTATATTATGCATTATAATAGTAAACATGTTTGATGATGATTCCATGACTGCCAAACCTTGACATTAAGGTGGAGTGAAATCAAATCTCACTTTCTCCAACTTAACCCAAATTTTTCTTAAGAAGTGAAAGCCCAAAAAGGCCATTGGAGCTTTAACAAGAGGACATCCATCGATGGTACTTTGATGACAGTATCTTTCCTTTTTTAAAAAAAAAAAGAATCGTAGAAAATAGTCTATTGGGCCTTAAGCCCAATAAACTTACTTACTTGTACTACATAAGACTCTCTTTGTAATTCACATTGAATCATTCATTCAATAACATTTCTTTAGATCATTCATCTTCTGCTGCGTTATTTAACATGGTATCGGAGCTCAGGTTAATTTAAAAAAAAAAGGGCGATCATCCATGGCAGCTGAGCCTAAAACCCAAGAAAGGCTCAAGAAATTGAATCCGCCCGAGCAAATTACCGGAAAGAGACAGAGACAAGATGACAAATGGGAGCATGATCTTTTTTGAGGATGATGAGCCACGAGTTTCTAAACGCCAAGTGGGTGGTCAAGATCTTCGCCTGAAGCTTTAGAGAAAGGGCTTTCAACTAGCTCAGTTATTAAGATTACCAATTCTCTCAATGGCGGGGCAAGAAGACCAAGATTCTCTTGCAATCATCGACTCAGTTGCTCGGCAACACGATGAATTCCAGAGCTTAGAGAGACACAGGAAATGGTTCATGATTCCACTGCGCAAGTAGGCAGGAATTCGTTTACTTCTTCAAATGTAAAGTTTGATGGATGTATACTGGAGTTCGGTCCTTCTTGGTATGACGGAAAAGTTCAAGATTTTTCAAAAGAAGTCCAGAATATGGTCGAAGGAGTCATATTAGCAGAAAAGCGCGATGATGGAGACTGTGAATAGTTCACACAACTTCGTAATTAAAGGCTACTCTCTCGCCAAAGGGATCGGCGTCAGCAAGCATTTGGCCAGCGAGAATTTCACGGTCGGCGGGTGCCAGTGGGCTATATATTTCTATCCCGATGGCAAGAATCCCGAAGACCATTCTGCGTATGTTTCGAATAGCAACAGCATTGATCTTTGCCTTCTTGGATGAGAACGGTGTGGTTTCCTCGCAATTTTCTTTTGATCCAAAACAAGTACTTTCTGAAGCCAGAAGCAAGATGTAAATGTAATAATTTCTGCGCTTGTTGATTAAAGCAGCCTACTATTTCTGACATTTCATTGAGAAGTGAATGGAAGAAAGTCCCATCGCACACTGGGCAATGATCGGGGCATGTTCGGACGGTCTGTGTGTGGGTTTCGTCAATGATGGCATTCTGATTATGGGGTTGATGATAGTCTACTCTGCATTTCTTCAAGATCTTCTTGAGCTTCTTGAAGCCAACCCCAAGCAGTTTCTGGAATATGTGGATAAAATAGTATTGAGTTACCAAGTTTGCTATATTGGGAATGATCGTAAATGTTGAATTCTGCTAGTGTATAAATGATGCTTGGAACATTTTGTTCACATCTGACAAAGGAAAAGCATTTTATTCAAAATATTTATTGTTTGAAAAAAAGAAAAAAAAACCCAAATCTAGTAGAGAGGTGGTTCATTTGGAATGATCAAAGCTGCAATTGAAAACCCTATGATGGCAATGCAATGACAGCCAAGTAGGGAACGTGGCAGAGGTACGATGAGAAGAAGATCCACCCTTAAATGCACTCATTGTCTAAAGAAGGTACAACAAAAAAGGCTGCAGAGGTAGGGGGAAGAATATCCACCCATGAATGCACTCATTACCCCCAAAGATGGCACATCAACAGAGGCTGCAGAGGCAGGGGGAGAAGAGGATCAACCCTTGAATGCACTTGTTGCCACAAGAACACAAGAAAGGCACAGCAATAAAAGCTGTGGCATTTGATTAAATAAAGCGAGAAGTACCCAATAGCAATTGGCAAAGAATTTTGAAATTGTAAAGGAAGTTAGGAGTTTTGTTGATTTGTATAACTCCAAACTTGAGGGGGGTGTAGAAAATAATCCATTGGACCTTAAGACCAATAAACTTACTTACTTGTACTACATAAGACTCTCTTTGTAATTTCCTAATATGTCGTATGACAAATTCATTCTAGGAATTTTGAAATTCATATTGTATTCTTTTTGTCATATTTCCCGTTAATGAATTGATATTTTAATTAATTGTCAATTTAGATGGAAAGCATCGCACGTAACTGGTTAGCCTTCAAAACTGTAGAGCAACAACAAAGGATAAGAAATCATCAAATTAACTCAAAATAGAAAGTTATCCTGATTGATTCTTGACAGAACAATCCTATTTTCAAGGGATAAGGCATATCGCCTTGCGTACAAATAACTAGAGATTTCGAAGCGCCGAGGAGGCTTAACTCCCTCGTGAATATCAACGTTACGTTAATTCTCTGATCGAAACCAAATCAGCACACTGCTTCCTGATTCCAGTGATGTTCAATTTCTTCTCCAAATTCGGATCCTGCTACCATCTTCCGCGACGGAGACGGCCGGCGATGGACGACACCTTTCTCTGTCACATTGGCACTTCTAGTGATTGCCATCGCGCGAGGGGCAACATGGTCTATTGTCGCCAGGACCGCCCATCGGATTGGCGACCGGCGCTTTCAGCAATCATGGAGGATGATCTGGATCAGGATTGTGACAAGATTGTTAGGAGGAAATCCAACGAGTCGTTCGGGGAAAAGAAATCAGAGGCCGGCGTTGCCCGTGTTTCTCGATGTCATGACAAGTGAGTGTGCTTAATATTCAACCAATCGTGAAATTATTTGGTTGTTCTGAGTTCTGAATAGTCATTGACATTTTGGTTTTTTTGTTTAGTCCGAAGCCGAAGATATACGTTTCGCCGTTCTCCGCCACGCCATACATGTTTTAGGCTTCAATTAGACTCTCTTAGTTGATCTTCTGGATCTGTTCCTCTCTTAATTGTTTGTTTCACAGTTGTTTAATTAGGTTGAACAGTTGTAAATATGTTCCATATATTCAACCTATATTCTCACGTTCTTTCCTCTGTTACAATTATTGAATTTAGCACGATGTTATATGCAATTCCTTGCAAATTTTGCATTCAGAGATAAAAGGGCAATAGGTTGAATAGTTTTCCTCTTTACCCTCTCATTGCCAGTTCGAGGTTGGAGTATTAATTTTGCCTAATTGGGATCTCTTTGGATTTCTTTCAAACGGAAATATAAGGCAATATATGTGCACCAAAAACTTACACATTATTTGGTGCAAAGCACCTCAAAGGGGTGTGTCAAAAAGACATCCCCGTTCCGAATTAATTGATTGCCCGGGATTAGCTGATCCAATTGAAAGAAGATCATAAACTCAGAAAAAGGTGTCAGATACCGGGGAAATTAGCGAGGGCCATAGGCTCATGTCTGCCCTGAGATCAACAAAAAACAACTTACATAATGCTAGATCAAAAAGAATGCAACAGTCCTAAAAGTACCCTATAGGATTAATTATTTAATTGTGCATTCAACCAAATTATCAAAAGAAACTTTTATTAAGTTGTTTCCTCTCTCATTCTGCATCCAAGATCTCATCTATCTAAAATCAAAATAAATAAAGACAATAAGTAAATAATCGAACTTAATATAAAAGAAAAGGGAAATCTAATAAAAAAAATATTCCAAGTACCTCGTCAATTAAATTAAATTCAAAAACTTCCTTATAATTTAATCCGTGACAATAATTTAATCCATAAATATTTGTTTTTTTTGTTGGTTATTTTCACTGGATCGTTAGCACTTTAGTTAGGTCACCTGTAGCATTCGTGCGCGTTAATAAAATGAAATTCCCTTCTTTTCACTGTAAATGTAACTTATAAACGTAAATTCTGTTGTATTTGTGACTGGATCTTCGACTTGTTATTAGTGGCGGAGCTAGGACCTCAGAACAGTGGGGGCAACTTTTTATTTTTAAATAAATGACAACAAACTTGCTAGTATAGATAATTTGAGTGGATGCAAATCTTAAATATCAGTGGATGCGTAATAAAAATCTAATAGTCATTTATATGTAACCTAAAAATTTCAGTGGGGGCAGTTGCCCACCCTGGGACAACTTAGCTCCGCCCCTGCTTGTTATAGTGTGTCTTGAATCTTGATATGGTGATCTCGTTATATAAATTACGACAAATAACAAGGTCATTTGTTATTATTGTTATTATTATTAGGCTCAAATATAGTAGTGTTATTATTATATCAAGGAGTCGTACATACCTGGTTGGCATACAACAGTATAGCCTACAGTGATGGCCTCAAATGGACGTCCAATACTTGGAGGCATTGTGATGATTATCTTGCTAGTTTGTGATAACTTAGGTTTCATTAGTTAATACATGGCTTGTTGAATTCTTCTTTTTTCTTTTTTTTAAACATATATATCTTTCTATTGAGACAATTCTATTCAAAAAACTATTGATCGCTAAATGAAAGCATATTTTCCAGTAAAAATTTGAATAATGATTCACAATGTTATGAGGGATTAATCTTTTCAGTATGCTAAATCCCAGTTTGTGCCTTTGTTGAATTCTTGTATTAAGATGTTTAGCATTACATCACTCCTTAATATATATTAAGAAGCAGCCGCCCTACACATGTTGACCAAAAGACCGTATATAGATGGACATTCAGAAATTTTTTTTGGCAGCCCCAGATATAGTCTCCGCTGGACACATGAATGGTTCAATGGCTGAAACTTGAAACAACAGTACAGGCCATGTTTTGGGGATCTCTGAAATGTTGATTCAAATCTTAGTTCAATTGTCCACATTTAATGCTCAACAGTACCTTTAATAAAATTGCTTTGAATATGATGATACCTTTGATTTCTACCTGAAACTAGCATAAATTGGAAGGAGGAGAATACATGGGTTTATATTTGAAGTCCTAATGTGTCATCCCGTCTATTCTAGCCAAAACAGTTGGAGCGTTTAAAGAAGAAAAGATCTTTTGGCCGGAAAGTGGGAAATCTGATCCAATGCACAGCAAGGTCTCGTCCTAACTCAACATATTCCCTGTCACTAGTTCATCTTTACCAACAAGTATTGGTCGTTGCAGTGCTATTATATAATTAGCAAACGAGGAATGAGCTCTAAGAGTTTTTTTTAATGAACGTGTCATTCGATAAATTCAAGTTCATAGCGGGGCTTCTGTTCTCCGGATCATATAGTACGTTTGAAGTTTGTGTGGGGAATATTATGATCTTATTTTACTGTTATAATCAAAGAGGAATATCAAGCTTTGATAAAAGCTCTGGATTTCACCATAGTTGTCATCTGTCGCTCGATCCAGCAATCGTGAGCATCTCTCCACATGAACCTTGTTGAGCCTAAAGGACAGACATGCGATTAACTTCAACCTTTTTCATTTATCTTTATGCATTTAGCTTGCCTTAGACAGACAACTCTCGACTAATTTTATACTTGCCTTCCTTGTTCATGTCTTGGTTCACGTGCCCCATCCTCCCTTGTACATATTGCATGTAAAGCAAGAAAAAAAATTATAATTTAATTGTAATTCATACTCTGCTTTCACAATGGTGTACATATTCCTTACCATTCATCTATGTTTCATCTCAAGTGCAAAGCATTCTTGTAATTAATAAATAGAAAGACGGGTTTAAAAGACGCAGTTACATTTCACAGTATATTTTATTATGAAGGAAGTTATTGGCATAGCAGGCTTAAAGAACTAATGATTTACCACTCCAGATTGAAACTCAAAGGAATGGATAAATCACTTAATTACCAATTAATAAGATGTTTACACACCACAGTCACGCTATTCTATGAGCTGGTTTATACCCTGCTTTGCTTCCTCCGTATCGTAAAATTCCAACAACGCATTTGAAAAAAGAAAGTAAGAGGAGGCACAAAAGCAAAGTTGAGACTAATGACGAAAGAAAGCTTTTTCCTTCTTTTTTTTCCATTTAATCCTTCTCTTTCCACTTCCATTCTATACTCTATATATATAGCCCCTCCACCATCTGTTTTTCTCACTCTTTTCTCATCTTCAACCCAGAAACACAGTTCTTTTTCTTTATTCTCATAAATGGCTAGTTCAGGGGGGATTTTTCTGTGTCTTTTGATCGTGGTCTTGGACATAGCAGGTGGAATTCTTGGTATCGAGGCTGAGATTGCACAAAATAAGGTATGCAGATAGGATATACAAGGTGGCTAAGGCTTGCTGTTGTATTGGCTCAATTAGCTTAATTCTGAATTAAACAGTTGAATGTTCATTAGTTCTTTTATGAACAAACAGGTTAAGCACGTGAGGTTGTGGATATTCGAGTGTAGGAACCCAAGTCATGAAGCTTTCGTGTTGGGTTTAGGCGCTGCACTGCTTTTGGGGTTAGCTCATGTAATAGTGAATTTGATGAATGGCTGTAACTGTGTGTGTTCTCAAGAAGAACTCCAAAAGGCTCCCCCAAATAGGCAACTCTCTGTAGCTTCCCTAATCTTAACCTGGTACGTTATTCTCTCTCAAACTTCGATATATTCTTCTTTAGAGATTGTGGTGGTGGGTGATGACTAAGGTGTGATTTAATTTTGTGAACGAATCAGGGTGGTCTTAGCCGTTGGATTATCGATGCTGGTGATAGGGACGATGTCAAACAACAAGCGAGATGGCTCGTGTGGGCTGTCGCATCACCATTTCCTGTCCATTGGTGGGATATTATGTTTTTTTCATGCCTTCCTCTCTGTTGCTTACTACATTTCTGCCACTGCCTCCATTGTTTAATTTAGTCACTAAGCCAACAGATGCCATACTGATTTATTTTTCTTATTACTTCCTTGTTAAGTTTTGAGAATTTCTAGTGGCTACAGTCCCAGTCACCTTTTTTAGATCCTTTTCCTCCTTTATGTTCTTTAGAAATTAATTCCTTAAACATTAAGTTGGCTTTGTAATCTCGCCTTATATTGACATAATTTTGTTGTAACATCTCTTACATAGTTAATGGTTCAAAAGTATCCAAGGGAAATTTAGTCTTATCACTAATATGCTTTAGCAATTCAATGAGGAAAGGCTGCCCATCAACATTGATCATCATTTACAATTCCTGCTCTTGCCTTCAATTCACAAGGGAAACTTATGCAGATGATTCTCGACGCGTAGAACTGGGTTGTGCAATATATACTTCCCTTTGCGTGCTCTGGTAAACTAAATATTCCACAAAAAAGTGCGATAGCCATCCAGTGAGGTGATGAAGAAATCATAACCATAGGATTAATTCAGAAGTTCATCCTCTCAAGCCAGGGCCAAAAGGCCATGGACATGAAGTCGAGTTGCTGGCAATATAGTTGTGGTCATTTGGGTATAACGTTGAATTCCCCGCCCCTTCCCCCCGATCATTAGAAGACAAAAGCAGCAAGTTTAACACACCTTGAACAAGCCAGGCATTATGCAGAGAACTAAACGAAAGTTGTTTCGTACGTTTAGAAAGGGATAAAGGAGGAAATTATCGATTGAATGTCCATTATTCATCAATATGCTTTCTATTATTGTCTGAACACACCCTCTAATCAATCTCAACCTCAATTTTCACTTCTCAAATAGCTTGTGTGTGTGTGTTTTTAATCTGATCAGCTGCCCACATTTCATTGATGTCATATTTGCATAACATAAAATCCAAAATAATGTAGTAATATTCATTGGTCAAACAAGCCATGACCAGTGTTTCTTGCCTCCAGCTTCGTATGATGGAGGGAGAGCTGCATCTAGTTTACTTGGAAAAAGTTCCTCGCCGTTTAGCCGACAAAAACATCCGCAGCTTTCACAAATTCAGATATGAAATTCATTTAAGCCATTTTAAACATGTTCATGGCATTACTAAAAATTTTAACATGATATTCGTTTGATCAACGTACATCAAAAGCAGAGGTGGAAGGAAAAAAACAATGCGATTGACCAAACTCCCACCATAGTTACCCAGTATTTCGCATGAAGATATGATTTACCTTATCATGGCCATAACACTAAGACATGGATAGTTTCATCGCTTCCAACATCAGTTTAGCAGAATCACGAACCAACTCGACCTTCTTCAAGTACAATTTGCATTCATCTTCCTGCAACTTCCTCCACTTGCTTTCCAATTCCTTGGCCTTCTCACTCCCTATCAATGGCAGAGCTTCCTTCATAACATTTGCAGCACCATCCGGTACCGACAAAACCTTCCCTTGTGACAGTAAAGCATCAAAGAACGATAAACTTCGGCTTGTTGGTTCAGCTTTAATCTCACCATTCGATAATGCTGCAGCAGAAGTCTTGGGATCGCTCTGATTCTGAGTTCGATTTCTCTTTTTCTTAGCACTGTCGGCCACCCCATTTGTCACGGAAGCTCCCCAAATTTTCTTTGCAAGATCGAAAATCTTGTAGTCATGTGACTTGCCGAGAACAGGGGGTTCACCATTTTTACCCTTTTCTGCAGTGCTTTGGTATTTCTGTTTCAACCTCTTGATTTTGTTCTTCAATTGGTCCTTTGACACATCGACGTGAAGATTTTCCTTAATGAATCCGAGAAACGCCTCCATATCAGCCCACGGATCAGCCCCTTTCTCGGATTGGTACTCAATCATACCCTTCAAAACTGCAACCTCGTCGTCTTCACTCCAAAGGCGTTGGGCACTTGATACCTTTTTCAGGTCTTCATCTTGACTACTAGATATCTTCTTTTTCTTTGACTCTTTCCTTTCAACATCATCGCTCTCCCTGGAGCGCTTCACGCTGCCGGTGACAGTCTTCGCTGGCGACACGGGCAACTTACGGCTAGCCGAATTTTTCTGGGGCTGTACGGGATCTTTCATTGGTTTGGACGCAATAGGTTTGATGGTGAAGGCGGAAGCGGATGGCGAGGGCCGCGAATTGTCGGACTCTGTTTCCGACCCGGATTCATCACCAGAATCCGACGAAGATTGGTCTTGTGAAGCTTTTAGAGATTTGGTAAGGGGAGTCTCGTTAGGCTTGGGCTTCTTACTCTGATGGTTATCTTCATCAGGTTCTCCTTCCAGTCCTTCGGAATCACCGTTTTCTTCATCTTCTTCCAAAGCGTCGTCCTCAGTTTCTTCATCTTGCGAAGAAGAAGCAGGTGGTGGGTCCTCTAGAAGACGCTTTGGAGCCATGACAACGGAGCCAACAGACGAAGACGCGAAGTGCTTCTGCAGTGACGAGGGGAACGCAGAGCTGCAACTTCGTAGAATAGGGTTTTGGAATTTTTAAGCAGTTTGAAAAAACCCTAGGCCGAGATTATCTCCAGCCCAAGTCCTCTTTGCCCTTTTTTGGGCCCTTAAATTTCACATTAACATATATATATGTGATGATATATGGGCCCCAAAAAAAAAGGAAAATATCAGGAATTAAAGCCTTTTTCTTACCAGCAGGAATTAAAGCCTTAAACTAGACATTTTAAATAGAATAAATTTAGCTTATAAATAGATTTTTCTCTTTTTAAATTTTGTTAAAGATTGAATTTGATTTTTTGGTAACTTTTTTTAACTTAAATTGCGTTGAGTATTGAAGAATTCTAAAAGGAATAAGAGGATCAGCTGCTTTGCTTGTGTGGGTCACACCTCAAGTATTGTCAGTAGTTCTTCAAATTTTTTTTGCCAATAATATAGATTTTTCTATCTGAAGTAATTCGGTAAAATGAAAAGACCAGAGGGAGTATAACATGAAGCTTGATTGCGAGACAGCAGCTCAGCTCCCAACGATTGGAGGGGCAGAAGTTGAAGGGAAAGACGTTTTGGGGTCATAGCCAAGTTGTCACTTTCTTTTGCTCTTATTAATTAAAATTATCATTGAGCCTAGGAGTTGAGAGATTAGCAAGCAAGATATCGTTTGGCTCCATCATTTTAGAGATAGTAAATTTGGAAGTTCAATAAAACATTATGCAACTCCAAGCATAAGTACTCAGACTCTTTATTCAATTGTTTGATAACACAGTACACGAAGTTGAAATATAAAAAGCTTCTTCTTATTCATAATTCAACCAACACAGATACCTCTTCAAGTGCCACGCATTGTGTCATTGTTTCTGGGATTGCACACCTCATATCTTATTCATATACTGGAGAAAGGGGTAAAAGTGGCGGTCTTTTGCATCCCGTTGGCAAGCCAACCATCAACTTTCGTATCTGTTTCTGAATCCCATGGGAATGGCGGCATTGGTTTGGTTGCTTCAAGAAGAACTTCAGTAGGAATCTTTGGTTTTGATCGCTCCAATGGAGTTAAGTGGTGACCATACTTTTGAGGATCCTCTATGAAATCCTGCAATTTCAGGAAGAGAGTTATCAGAAGGCGGCAGGCTGGCTTTTAATTACTGTAGTAAAAAGCAATGTCAAAAACATTGTGATAATAGCACGTGTATGTATGACAAACAAACTACTCACCAGATCAGCATGCATCTTTCCAACAAATTTTTTGAATATTTCAAAATTTGATTCTTCAAGAAGATCATCTGATAGACGCAGGTACGTTACTCCATACATTTTCAGTTTTGGAGGGCCACTTTTGTTGACACCATTTGGTCTAGCATTCAGGAGGATCTGGTTGTACCCTGTTGCATCATACCTTGAAAGTGCATTTTCTCCAGCAACTTCATCTTCTTCTCTCCAACCTCCACTGAAGAGTCAAGACCTGCTCAAAGATTTACTTTTTGTAGTTCAAGCATTGCCATATACAAAAACATTTGAATATGACATCATGTCCAAAAAGTAGATTGGGGGTACCAAAATGAAGAAAACTTGTGATGCATTTACCTGTTGAACAAGTTCCTCAGGTCCACTTTTGGCATCAGAGCTCTGTTTTGAATCCCTCATCTCAAGAGAAGTAAAGTTCAAAATAGCATGATGACGAGACAGCATCCGCGGACGATACCCGTCTCTATCATCTAGGTTATAGTATCCAGTAGTGAGCTCAGCAGCATGACTTTGAGCTTTGTACCACCAGTGCATTCCTGAGACCTGTGTTATGGTAAAAGGTTAATTGATCTGCATATATATAAATGAATGGAAGCCAAGACACTGTAAAAATCTGATGCATCATGAGTATATATACTTTTATTGCCAATGCGAGTTTACAGCCAAGAAAAGCTTTGTTGGCTTCATCAAGGATCTGATCAGCATGTTCCAGCAATCTGTTTGAGTACCAAGTCAAGAAAAACTTCCCTTTCTCATTGAGGTATGTGCCATTTGATTTAAAGAACTCGGTAGATTCTGGGACATAATTGTACTCCCCTGCATCATCTGGCAGTTCCCATTAAGGATGTCCAGAGGATGCTGCTGCCTTCTTGAAATCTGCTTTCAGGTTTTTGTCATAGCACTGCATAATAGTTTAAGAAATATGATGCTGTAAGTGCCACAAGCCATTAACCTATTCCTAGTGCAATTTTCTGAAGTAACAAACTTACTGAAATTCTCCAATACCAGGAAAACCCCAACCTTGGTTTTGTGGATATGAGGGATATCTGAGATCTCCTGCTGGTCCAAATCCGACTTCAATGTCTATGATGAGTCCAGAGTCCAAAAAATCTGACATATTTTCTCTCAAACTCTCCATGTAGTCACTGTATATCTATATAAAAGCAAATCCACGAGCGATGCGGCTGATTCAGTAAGCTTCATTCGGGGTAAGGAATGCGATCGAAGCTAAACCCCCCACATTCTTATTCAATGTTGTTGTTCACAACATTTTTAATGGATAAGTGATGTAACGATGCAGATTGAACTATGTGAACAGTGAGATCATTCAGATCTAATTATATGGTTCTTCTCTCTCAATTTCAGCAACAATATTCAGAGTTACTAGAAAGTGAAGAAAGATAAGTTGATCACCTGAATGGTGGTTCGTCCATGGAAGAGAGGCTCGTTGTCAACACCCTTAGTGACATATTCTTGGTTCCTAGTGCCAGATGTCATGATCCAATCTAGGGGTTCTTAGAATTCTCTAGAAAACCCTTGTAAATACTTGAATATACAAGCATATTCTAGAACTCTCCACACTTTTCTACACATGTATAAATATATAAATATTTTAGGAGAGTTATGAAAGATTAATATAGGTCGTAAGACAAAATAGATCTCCACCGTCTATTGAGAAGGTGGAGTGGTATAAATACCCCCACGGGATTCATTTGTAAGGCACCAAGTATTCTTCAAACATTCAAGCATTTTCTCAAGCTCTCTCTAGTTTCTCTCTCTAAATCTTCCTTAGTTTTCATAGCTAAGCTAAAACTTGAAGGCATACTAGCAAATTCTTGACTTGAGTTTCGATAAAGCTTGCTAGACCACACGGAGCTGATAAATAGTCAGCCTGTGACACAGAGCAATTGGTGTAGAAGATGTCAGCCTCCAATGTCAAGAACCCATTGAGGAATAGGGATGTTAACCACATCTCCTACATTACCTCCACATTGGTGAAAAGACATGATGGCTTGCAGTTTCAAGCTCCTATATGCACTCCACTCATATTGCTTAGGTCCTTTTAGCTCTATGATCCCCCACCACACATCAACCATGATCCCATCAACCCCAGCTTCACGTAGCTCCTGTAGCTGCTTCTTCAGCCTTTCTGGGTCTTCCAACACATTCTTAATTGTAACAAGTCCGAGCTGAAGTATGGAACAAATTCAAGTTAGGGCAAAACAAAGGAGGAGGAGGAGTCAGTTTCCAAGTAAGATAACTTATTGGGAGCAGACGTAAATTGGAACATAGTTTGCTGCTGGAAGAGAAGACTGTTGCTGCCGTTTTCTTGTTTGCTGAGTGAACTAAGAACTGAGATTATGATGAGACCTAGCATCTAGGTACTCATCAATCTCTTCTAGTTTCTCTCCTTAAGCAAGCATCTCACTTAATGGGAGATAAAAGAAGCCAAAAGTAAAGGAGGATCTCCCATACTCAGAAATAATATTCATTCATTCATTTCATCGGTGCTTAATCTGAAATACAACTAGGATATTTATAGAGGAAGGGTAATAACTGACTCTATCTAATTCCTTCCATGACTCCACTAACTCATAACTACCCCACTAACTTCTACATGCATAACTGACACACCCATTACATAATTAATAAATATTGAACAAATACATAAATAATTAAATAAAG
>JANTPZ010011325.1:0-12169 GCA_025593235.1 Vachellia pachyceras | reverse complement strand
CTTTTGTATTTTGTTTTATTTATGCTTGGATTGCCTCTGATGATCTGTTTTGTTGTTTTCAGTAATGTAAAAAAACCAAGTTGCTTTTATCCCATTCCTCAAGCTGCTGATTGTATCTTGCGAGTGGTTGAAAGGGCCAATGCACCTGTTATCTATCTTTCCACGGATGCAGCAGAGAGTGAAACTGGTCTACTTCAGTCACTGGTGGTGATGAATGGCAAGCCTGTTCCACTTGTTAAACGCCCAGCTCGTAATTCAGCAGAAAAGTGGGATGCTTTGTTATACAGGCATCATATCGAGGGGGATTCTCAGGTGAGATGACAGTGCTAATTTCATGGGGTTTAAATTTAAATTATAGGATTGCACAGTAGAGCCTCAATTCATCAGCACATGTGATTATATTTTCTTACTGAATCTACTAGATAGATATTCTTGGTTTTCTTCTTGTGACTGAAGTTGAGAATCGTCTAAAGCTCCAAGAGACCTTTGTATCCTAGGTGGCATGATTTAGTTCTCGGCATCTATGTGTAGATTTATTGTCCATGGCCGTTATTACAGGGATGATGGCTGTGCCCACTCTTATGAAGATATGCCTAGTCTTTTTAATTAATTAATTTGTATCCATCCTTTTCATACAGAATAAATATGTTTGGGCTTTCAGATCATTTTGACAAAGAATCTGTGTTCTGTTCATACAAATCTGTTGATTATATTGTTATTTGCAAGGCTTAACATTTACAGGAAAATTTGAAAGTTTCAAGAGCTTTAGACTAGACCGTAGGCTACTCAACTTTTCTGCTTTCAGACTTTCAGTTGTGCCATGTGGTTTTTAACATATTTGTGATTGGATCTTTAGAATAGAGGCGTAAGATAATTGGTCCCATCTTGGTTGATTTACATGTAAACTTATTATTATTCACTTCAATGCTAAGTATAAAATTATGATAGCAGATAGCAGCGTTCTGGCTGCCATTCAATGTATTCTGGTCTACTTAAATTGTCTAGTTCTTTTTTTTTTTGGTAAAAAGTGGGGCAGTTAGCCCATGTTTGTATTATTAGTCAGAAAACACATCTCTTGGGATTGTAGATCCCACATAGTCCCTAAACAGGAGGTGCCTCACCTGATGTGGAGGCCTTTCTAGGATGTTCAACTCAAAATTTCTTACTAAGCTAGTATTAGCTAAGTGATCAGCCACTATGTTACCTTCCCTATACGTGTGTACAAACTGTAACTGCATGTCGCTATTACATTTGCAGAGCCACCCATTTAAGATTCTGTTCTGTGTCACAGCATTCTGATGACCGTTTTGGAGTCCCCTTCCACTATCAGTTTTGAGATACCCATTTCCTGAGCCAGGTATAGCCCAAGGACTGCTCCCCACAGTTCTGCCACCACAGCTTCAGCCATGCCAATTTTTTTGTTAAAGCCTTTATCCATGTCCCATCATCACCCCTCAACACTCCCCCACAGCCAGCTAAACCAGGGCACCCTTTTGCTGCACCATCAAAGTTCAGCTTTACCCAGCCCTCAGGAGGATTGTCTAGTTCTTTTTTACTTTCCGTTTTGGTTGCGGAGGAGAAGCCTCTTATAGTCCATGGAAGATTGTTGATCAGTGCTGGTTGACTTTTGCCTAAAATATAGGTTCATGTAAAATGAAGCAAATTTAGTATTATCGTAGTCTCGAAAGTTGTTTGCTTCCTCCTTCATCCATCCTACTTACGGTGTCTGCTTTCTCCATGAAGTGCTGATGTTAACATCTTTATATTATTGATTTCGGTGATTTTACAAAATCAGAGGGTTCAAGAGCTTTACTTTCCCTTTTTTTGCCATTGCTTTATTTTGTAGAATAATCTAATGGAATTAGATGATTGAGAAACCTTGTTGGCATATTATGTGTGCTAATTACTCTAGAAACAATAACTTGATGAATTCTCATTGTTATTTACCTCTATGGATTCCTTCCTCTGCTGACTGTCTTCATGAATATTTTGATGCTGAAGGTGGAAGCGATGTTGGACAAGACTATATGTGCTTTGTCTAGTGTGTTCATTGGGGCCTCTGGTTCCACTTTCACCGAAGACATTTTGAGGATTAGAAAGGATTGGGGATCAGCATCATTATGTGACGAGTACCTATGCCAAGGTGAGGAACCCAGCTTTTTGGCTGAATTAGAGTGAAGACACCACGAGGTTATACGACTTTTGTGTAATTATGACTCCCAGAACTTGTCCTAACATAGGTTTCATTGACATTTTGTCAATGTGTATGTGTCGTGTATGATATGAATAATGTAAACTTAGTGATTTGGATAGTAAGTGTTGCGTCTTACACATATTATTTGACCCCCATGAGTTGTGTTAATCATGTAAGCATAAAATTTGAACTTGGCTATATAAAGATTATTTGGTTCTTTAAACATCCCATTTCTTTTTTCTTTTTCCTTTTTAATGGAAATGGAGCCTGTTGGTACCCGCTTAGGAGCTTCAACTGAACTGATTAGCCAATAGGAAAAGGAATTCTCAAAGACATTTTGTATTGATGCTCTTCTAAATTAAGACTGAGAGATAATGTTTTTTGAGAGGTATGTTATTGCCTCCTTCAGTGTCGGTACCTTTATAAGTAGCAATTAAATTACGCAAAATGAACTGTTGATTAAAATTAATATATTGGTTAAAATTAGTTAAAAGTAATGTGTTAGGGATGTAATTTTTTTTTTTTGCAGTGTATTGTTATCAATGGAGAGGATGAGAGGAAAGAGAATAATTAGGAAAAGAGATGATAGAGACATGATTAATTTGAGATAAAAATAAAAAATGCATTAGTTTTCTTAAACAAATACACCTTGTTGCTTATAAAAAGGATCATCTTATGTCTCAAGGAAGCCTTCGTGAAAAGCAAAAGGTCATCGGTAGAAAACAAATGAGATATGCTAGGGCCATCATTAGGGAACTTCATTGGCTTCCAATTATTACTTCTACATTCAGTTTTGATCAAGTGCCCCAACTTTTTCATCCAAAGGACAAAAAGATAAGGAATAAAGGGATCCCCTGGTGAAGACCTCAAGATAGGGCAAAATCAGGTCCCTTCATCCTGTTCCACAAAATCCTCATAGAGGCTGTACAGACAACCTAAAATCAAACAAATCAGGTTTTCCTGAATCCCGACCTCTCGTAAAGTGACTTCAAGGAAACCCCAATCGAGTCTATCATAAACCTTTTCCATGTTTACTTTAACAACAATGTACCTTTTCCTCCCTAACTTAGATCTCATTAGGTGAATAGCTTCCTGGCCAATGATGATATTATCAACTTGATCCTTTTCAATAAAACTACTTTGCTGAGGCCCCACCAAATCATCTATAATGGGTATAAATTTGTTAGCTAAGAGTTTCGTTAACACTTTAAAACTAACATTATAAAGGGAAATGGGTCTCAAATCTCTCAAGATTTTTGGATTCTCCACTTTGGGGAGCAGGGCAATATTATTCTAGTTGACAGTTTTGATAGACGAAGGGTCTATAAAAGCTTGCTTACCAAATCACAAATCTTAATTCCAACAATTTCTCGTTGAGTGAAGTGAGCTTGAATCCCATCAGGTGTGGGAGTTTTGAAAACTCCTATGGAAAAGGCTGCATTATTGATCTCCACATCACTCACCTCCTTATGGATAGACTCCAGCTGAGTGTATTGCAATTGGGGAAACTCTCTTGGCCAATTTAAGGTTGGCGAAACGCCAAGGCCCTTAGTGAACAAATCTCTCTAATACTCTTTGGCCATGGTTTGCAACTCTTCAGAGTCATATATCCAAGACCCATTCTCATCCTGCAAAGCACATATCTTCTGCTTCCTTCGTTTGATAATGGTAGAGGCATGAAAGTATTTTGTATTATGATCTTTCCATTGAAGCCAATTACATCTGGATTTTTAGAATCAAAGAAACTCTTCCTGCATCATTAATTTATTGTATTCCTCCCAAAGCTTCTTTTCCAGCCTAGAAAGGCCATTTGGAGGACCACTACCCTTGCGGGTTTCAATTTCTTCCAACCTTCTTAAGATCTCTCTTTTCCTTTTAGGCATGCTTCTGACCGAAGAATTATTCCGGTTAGTAGCCTGCTCTTGAAATCTCTTGAATTTTTGAAACAAATCTGTCATGTATTTCTTCTGTACAAGAAGCTGAAGCTCATGACTGTCATATACTGCTCAAAGATATGCCTCACCAGGACCATCTTTATGCTTGTCCCAGAGAGCAATGAATTTATGGTGAAAAAGATTCCAAGTTTCTTCAATTGTCTTAAGAATCCAGTCCTTGTATGCCTGCATGACATGGGTTGTTTAGGATAAATTATCTATGACTTTATAGATTCCACATGGTATAATGTCATCACTTCTTCAATTCAAACACCCAGTGTTCCTTCTCTTAACCACATTTATATTCATTTCATAACAAAGCACCTTATACATGAGACAGAAAATGGATGGGCGTTCAAATCTATAACCATCAAGGAAGGTAGCATATCCTAAGTCTTATTAAATTGACCATAAACACGATATCAGGCACTCAAGTCATGAATATCAACATTAACAAAATTTGTTAGTCTAAGTCCGTCCAAATACAAAGGAAATCATAAGAGTAGAAAATCTTACGTCATTTAGTTCAAACATGGTCTCAACGGGATGCAAATTCTGGATCAATAACTTGAGTTGAATCAGGAGTAACCACGACAGAACCAGTGTGTAGATCTCCATGTATTAGTGCCTGGGCCCTCTCACAGAACCTATAGAAAAACAAGTTCTTATTAAAAGTTAAAGCAATAGAGCTGATCATGTAAAAAAAAAAAAAATACATAGTAGAGACAATACTTGAATTTAGAGGTGGTAACTTGGGTTGAGCCCGTCCGCCAAAACTTGGCGTGCTCTCCCCGCTCACATGCCTAATCCGTGGGTAAGTTCACAATCCGTGGATAAATATTGGATCCATCCGCGGATAAGTTCACTTTGTCTAACCCTCAATCTATCTAGTACTTTTCACTTTCAAATTTAGCTTGCCATTGTAATAAAAAAAAGAATCATCTTATATGGAAGAATGTCATTTGTAAAAAGGATCGGATGAATCCAATACTGCAAGGTAACAAATTATTCAAGAACACCCACCATTAAAAGCATATTTTAAAACTTCTAATATAAAAAAACAATGCCCTGTAGTCACGCCCACATGTGTGTGTGACCAGCCATACACAACATATATGCAAAAAAACAATACATTATAATAACACTCTTTTCTTTATCCTCCACCCTTTTCGTTTTTGAAATTTCTTGACCACTCGCGGTTTTGCTGGTTAGCATGCTACGCACTTAAATGAAAAACTTTTAGTTCGAAAATGAGATACGTTGGTACAGAAAATGGAGATACACAGAAGAAGAAATAGTTCAGTAGAAAAGAAGTCATGAAAATAACAAGTAATCATCAATTGTTCTATTCTATCGCCTCTCTTTCATTTTCTTTTTCTTACCTTCAAACAAAATTACATTAAACTTATAAAAGAAGTGCCTAAACTATTCCCCCTCCCAAAAAAATACCGTTTTCCATAATGTTTCACTTAATTTTAATTTAGATCATTATAGCGCCTTGAATAATCTTAAGCCTCAGACCAAAAAAAAAAATCTTAAGCCAAAAAAAAAAAAAAGTACCTCAACTCAACGCGTGGGGGTGTGATGAGAGACGACACACGTTCGTTAAACAAGCAGCAAAATATAACAACAGAAAATATGCCACTAATTATATCCTCCTCCTCCTCCTAGGATTTTGGTATAGTGCTCATCCAATCAGAGCACGACACTTCAAATGGCCCCTAAACTATCTCCACGTGGCGTCAGTGAATTGGTCACAAGATTGTTACCTACTGGACTTGTGCTGCGATCTGCCACAGCAAATCATAGAAGCGGCAACATGTTGGGCGTTTGCAACTCGCAATGATTACTTTGCTCTTCGTCACGCTCTCTCTCTCTCTCTCTTCAGTGCAGTATAATGCCTTCACCCTCCATTTATTCTGCTGCATAACAAATCTGCATTTGCTCCTCCATTTTGTTCCCGAGGACTTTTTTCTTGCCTTTTCTTCTCGGGAAACAACCACCGGAGCATGAAAAAGAAGCTGCTTTGAGGGCACAGATTGAGCAATCAGGTGTCTCGTACTCTTTTGAAACTTGTGTGAAAGTAATTTCCTATGCTCTGTTTTACTCTCATTGAAATCGAATTCTAGAAGCTGTGCACTTCTGCAGTTCATGGAGCAATTGAACGACGATGCCGCTAAAGATATGGTCTCTTCCACCCCCACCTCATCTTCATTTAGTAGAATAGCACGCTTGTTTTCTTTCTGCATGCTATTAACCATTCATCGCGCTTTCGATTTCAGAGACAGTAGTGTAATTTCATGTGCTCTTGATCGTGTGTAGATGTCACAGTTTTAATGAACCTCCAATGTAGAAATCAGTTTCATTCGGCTTAATTGTCTTCTGCCATATACATATTCATAATGATACGTACGCCGAAGCGCACAGTTTTTGTTATAAATTACGAAAGAACAATGCATTAGTTTAAGGCAGTTGATCATATTATGGCCAAAAGTAATCAGTTGTCACAATGAGATTATGGGATATACCTTTGCAGGAAAGGTTGTACTTGAAAAAGAAGGATGAAGGCGATGTCGACGGAACACAAAACCAATGTTTGGACAAACATATTGCGTTGTCTCCACTCACGTCTGTACCAATCTTTACCCAAGGTAGAAGCAACATCATGCATCCTCCCCTTTTAAATAATCGCCTTTTGGTAGACTTCAATCCACACTTGTTTTATACCCATTCGATTGCTCTTTCATCCCCCTGATATCATATATGTTGATTCTATCGTTGTCCTTTACATTAACCGACTGTCACTTTGTTAAATAACTTCAGGGGCTTGTGAGCATTTAATAGTAGGCCGATTTTATGAAATCGATCATTCCAAGCTTCCCCTTAAATGCCCAGATCATTTAAAAATTGTCCGCGTTGTCATGGTATGACTTCTAACCCCATCACCTTTCTTCGTGAATGTTCCACTGCATGTCTAAAAAATAAAACCTTTTACGTTGTTTGCTTTTCTTGACGAGTTGATTCAGCTCAGTGATATGGGAGAGCTTCAAGTGTCAGTTAGGTACCCAAGCATGCATTCTCTTCGCTTGCAGTTCAACGATGCAGATTATAGGAAACCAAACAAAAAGAAGATCCCTGCACTTGACGAAAAGTATGTGTTGGAATCGGGATTTGCCAGTAATGCGCTATACAGGAGAGTCCCGACGGAGGAGTTAGCGGAAAGAGGAAACTCTCGGAGTTTCTGGATTACAACCTCTGAAGAAAATCAAACTTTTAAAACTAAAAGCCCATTGTTCATCGATGAGGAAACGGATCCGGTTTCTAAGAAGGGTTCGTGTTGGTCTATGCTCAAGTATTCTGGAATGATGCGGTGGGGTAAGCGTCGATCAGTACGATTCTTAGGCCAGCATAAGAAGAACGACGATTCGGAATCTTTATCAGGATCTGTGAAAGACACTGGCTCAGATGTAAATGAAAAAATTGAGAGGGGGCAAATGACTGATAGAAAGAGAAAGAAGTGTGAAGAAAAGGAGCCCACAAAGGAAGTGTCAAATGAAATCAGGAAGGCTCGTAAAAGTAAGAGAATTGAAAATGAATGTAGCGAGGTTCAAGGATTGAAGAAAGCACAGCATGGCAGGCAGAATCAATTGGTAGTATACAACAAAAAGAAGCATAAAATTTCAATTGACAGATGGTCTGCAGAGAGGTAGGAAATATCTCATCGTTTTAGCTTATGATAATATTCCAAAAATGTTAAAATTACTAATAATTTTGTAAACTTAAATAGTGATTGATCATTCTGAAGCTTCTCTGCAGTTATACGTTGTTGCAATCTATAACGGAACCTTGTGTATTTGAAGGTATAAGTTAGCAGAGGAGAACATGCTAAAGGTGATGAAAGCTAAAGGTGCAGTTTTTGAAAAACCAATATTGAGACCAGCCTTGAGATCAGAGGCTCGGAAGCTGATAGGTGATACGGGTTTACTGGATCATTTGCTAAAGCACATGGCCGGAAAAGTGGCTCCTGGCGGAACTGAGAGATTTCGACGACGACACAATGCTGAGGGAGCGATGGAATATTGGTTGGAGAGTGCTGATTTGGTTAAAATTAGACAGGAAGCAGGGGTTCAAGATCCCTATTGGACTCCACCCCCTGGATGGAAACTTGGGGATAACCCTTCCCAGGATCCCATTTGTGCTAGAGAACTTCGAGAGATAAAAGAAGAAATGTCTAAATTGAAACGGTAATCCGTATTTCTTGAAGTTATTTGGTCATTCCACGTTGATAGTAGTACCTACGAGTACAAAGCCATGTTTTCCATGTCATAATGATGTATTTAAGATTCAATTTTATTCGCATATATTATCCAAATATTAATATGCCATCTCCTTTGTGTTACAAACAGTGAAATGCAGGAATTGGTGTCCAAGAAGAGGGAGGAAGAATTGGCCATTGTGACTACAGCGAATTCTTGCTTGTCAAATAATATAAATTTCGAAAAAGGTGGTTTCTTGGTTACAGTGCAGGTAATATTTATAACGTTAAACCTAAAGCTTGCTGATGCGCTTAGTTCTAGAATGAAAACTCCATGTGATCTGTTGACCCTGTTATAAGTATTTATATAATCGCTATATTATTGCAGGAGATGTATAAAGAATTGATAAGTAAGAAATTTAAAATCGAGGAACAACTAAAGGATATTTCCGTAGCTTTGAGCGATATGGAGGTAATTGATGTTTACAGCATAGTTTTTCTTTGCTCCCGAAAACTAAGGTTGCTTTAATTTTTTCGGAACCTCTATATTGATGAATTTTGAGTTCAGATATTTAAATTAAATTTTTAATGTGCAGTCCCTAATATTTTCGATTTTGTTTTCTATAGGTAGTCCCTATATATATAGACTGTATCGGTACGTGGACTAGGGATGAAGCTTTGTAAAATTTTAACCCCCTCCATCCCATTATTAGGCAATAGTAGAGCCTATTTACTTTTTCTGACTGATTCTAATGAGGTCTCTGGGGATATTGGCCCCTTTTGCTCATCATAGGATAGAATTGGCCTCATGTAGTTAACGAAAGTTTTACATACATGAGTATGTTATGCATGTTCTAATTTTATTCGTGTTTTAGCATCATAATAGATTGTCTCCTTTGTAGTCATTTAGTCTTACAAACAATGAACATGATGTAGGAACAGATGGTGATGTTAAAATCAAGGGAGGAGCCAAAATCTGAATCAGTAATACCTCCAACATTACTGCCAACGCCAACAAAAGCATTAGTTGCAGTGGAAAATTGGGGGGAGACAAAAGATCAAGAAGGACGTAACATTAGCGAAATGAAGGCAACGACAGGTGTTGTAGAGAGATCAAATGAGGATATACAAAGGATGGAAGAAACTAGTTGGCCAGCTATCGAGGACAGAGCAGCAAAAATTGAGAGGCTGAAAAGTGGGTTTCAAATTTGCAAGTCTCAGGGGACCCTCATATGGCCAAAGATGGCCATAATGTCCCCACTAGATGTAGTTCAGCTTGATGATCATATTGGGGTCCCAACCCCATCCTCTGCTTCCTCTTCTTCCTTCCCTGAGCCACTTTCATGGTCTAAGCCATCCTCCTTTTTTAGGCCACTAGCGGAGAGGCGGCCCATCAGCTCTGCCACTTTAACACATGTCACCATGTCCGTCACTCCTTTTCTTTCACCACCACCATTGGGAACCCCAACTTCCCAAAAAACTACCTCTCACAATCCCCCTCTCATCAACCTCAACGAAGCCCCTGCCAAATACGACCCTTCCTCTTGTGCCGCTCCTCCTTACTAACCATCACTAGCTGCCATGCAACCTTATGTAAGCATCTTTATTTTTCCTATCTAACTTCGCATTTTGTTTTGCTTCTCTGATTATGTGATAGTGTAGGTTTCCTTTTCCTGTCGAAGAAGGAAATTTTTTGGTTGCCCAAATACTCAATTTTTTTAATCAGTTGTTATTAATGCCTAAACATGTACTTCTACGGAATTCCATAAGTTAGTTACTTTGCAACATACCATATGAGGACGTTTACTTAAATCATATGCATAATTTTCTACGTACCTGTGCTTAAATGTCTTCCCATGTGAAAAGGATGTTGTATTTGGCCGACATAAGGTTGAGTAGATAGATCATAAAAAATGTACAAAATTTGTTTCTATGTTCTTACTTTTGACATGGGGAGAGAGATTGAAATTCACCAATTTTAAGTTTTCCTAAATTTCGAATGCATGATGAAAGTTGCTGTGATAGGCGAAATATTTTGATTGGTTTCATTTAAAACCGTCGTACCTTGCAGAATCCAACTGCTACCGAAAGGAGGCTAGTGGAAAGAAGGGCAAGGAAATGTAAAACTCATCATCTTCCATCTCAAAGAAGGATGTTAGAATATAGCCATGGACAGTGGCCTCCTCTAAACTGTTTCTCAGCATATTATACGAGTCCTAATTGAGGTTTCATAAAATATAGACCACATTTTTTAGTATAACATGCAAGCTGAATGTGATATGACTGTAGTATACTAGTATAGTGGGTCCATATATACATTTAAATGAAATTTATGATTTAAGATGCATGTTAATTGGGTTTTGATTTCTCTTCTATCCTCTTTCCAGTCTTTTTTTTATGTTTACATGGGAAGAAATAGAAATACTTCACTCGATATGTTTTTTTTCATTATCTATCTTATTTTGATGGCGGTTTTTTATTGTTCCACTGACCCCTTTATGAACCTAATTATTATAATTTTTTACATTATTATATAGATTGCATAATTAATATATGAATTATTAGAATGCATGTGATAAAGTTAAAATGAACGGGTAAAATTTGGTATAGATCAGATCTGTTTCTGTTCAATGGGTTGACATGCATGGATAATTTTTTTTTTTATAATTTGACCATGAGGATTCCTGGTCTATAGCAAAATAAATAGATTCAATGAAAAACTTTTCCCATTTGAATATCAATAGATAACTCTAGTTTTCTCATTTTTTATGAAGCATGTCACTTATGATTTATAATATGCATAATGCTATTTTTTTTTTTTGCCTGGCCTGAAGGATGATGCAAGCCTTTATATTATGGTGTCTTACATGTTTAATTGTAAGTTACACTGCTTTCCATCATAAATGCAATCTTATGCTCTTCCACAATTAAAAGGTAATAAGATAACTCTTCACCCAAAAATAGAATAATATGCAATAAGATAACATATATTTAACATTATTAATGAATTTAATTGGAAACAAATAAATTGTTATGAGTAATTTAATTAAAATATATGTATAAAGTGAGCTGTATATGCATAATATCTCGCTTCATGTAAAAGTATCTTTTCAATTAATTTTGGATGTTTGACAAATGCCCCTTATGAAAAAAAGAGAGAGAAAATTGCCTATTTTCCATTATGGGCACTTTTGGTAACCCCAGATTTCCAACAATCCATTTTCCATCATCTTGAGATTTTGTTTTCAATATGGGAGAATGGCTTCCTTGGATGAGAGGTGGTATCCAATTTTTCAGCATGGTAATTCTCACGTAGGACCAAATCTTCTTCCCCCATCATCGACAACGTGTGTTTGAGAATCCGTCAAGAGAAAGGAGTTTATAGATTCCTAACAGAATTTACGGATTTCGAGATGATTTTTACAAATTTTGATATACTTTTTACGAATTTTAAAATATTTTTTTATCTTGACTTACGTGCACAATTTGAAAAAGATTTCTTAAACATACATAACATTGTAATCATTCGCTCCTTTGGGTCTATGCTTTCATACTTGTAGCTCACTTATGCCCCGTTTGGTACACTGGAATTGATTTTGATGGATATGGAAATGGAGATGGATATGGAAATGGAGATGGATATGGAATTTAAAAGTGCGTTTGGTATGTGATGGAAATGGAACCCAATTTTTATTTGAAAAGACCAAAATACCCTTTAAATTAAAAATTAAAAATTTCACCTCATCTCCATTCTTTGCTCTGCGTCTTCTCCATCCTTCAGACTCG
>JANTPZ010011324.1:0-15201 GCA_025593235.1 Vachellia pachyceras | reverse complement strand
GGAGGTGATCTATCCATAACATAAAGTTCATGGAAGTTCAGTATAATTTCACCGTACACACTCACACATAGGTATTGTATTGAGCAAGAGACAAACTGACCCGGAAGCTTCTGGTTTGCAATTGCATTGCACATGACATGGTGGGTATATCAAAATCTGTGTGTTCCTTGCCTTTAACCTTTTAGAAAGCTTAACCCTTGAAGTTGTGCTTGAAAGCGAGACACTATTATGCTCTTGATCATCAGCAATATCTCCCGTTTTCACCATAATGCAATTATTTCCTTGAGTAATTAAAGGCATATAAGAATAACATATCAACCATAAATACATAAATACTATATTCTCTATGTGATTCTAGATATAAAACCTTATTAGTAGTGCGATGTGCACTACAAAATTGGTCTTATGTTTAAAGAAAATATTAATTAGCTATTACCATACAAGAGAAAGACTTGAACTTACCTTTAAATTTGATGGTCGTTTTTGCTTATCCTTTCTTTGAGAACATGTCTTTAAATGGGATCGTGTATACATAGGCCATAATAAACGTGAATTGATCTCCATTGACTGGGATTGAAGTTTGCTAATTTTATTCCAAAATTTAGCTTTCATCGTTTAGTCATAAAATTAAAGGAGAATTACCCAGAAATCTCAAGTAAGAGAATGCGTTATAAAATTATCCCAAGAGCTTTTTAATGATAAGTCGAAAAGTATAATTTACAAGTGAAGTAGCTACCATTTACATCCTCTTGGAATCATTTTGTAACGCATTTCTTTATCTGGGATCTCTGGGTAATATCCATGAAGTTAATCGGAATATTTGTTGAAGTTTACATCCCTCTGTTGGTTGGGCGTTCACATAGTCTTGTCCTTTTGAGTCATGATATGTGACGATTACACTGTACGGAAATCTCGGTATTGGTATTAATTAATTAATTAGTCAACGTGCCATAGCTATTGTGGTCTTACCTATGGGGGTATAGGGGGTATGTGAATGGATTGACTAATCAGCCTCTCCTTCACAACCTTTTCATACACACCGACGACAAAATTTGTCGCAATCTCTATTCAATCTTGGAGAAATTAGCAATACCAATTAACAGAAAAAGTCTCACCATCAGAATCTGAAAATCAGGTAATTGAAAGGGACTTCCATGACATCTTGGTTAAATTAATTATAAATGTGAATCTGAGAGAGAAAGACGTAAAAGGGAAAAAGGATATAAATTTTTTTAACGGTTGCAATTAATCTAATCTAAAGTTTCATAAAACTCTGTACTTCAAATTATTGTATTTATAAATGCATAACGATGACCGGCGAGATCAGCTTGAATATTTCTCTTCTCCTACGTATATCTGAATTTTTGTAAAAAAAGAAAAAAGAAAACCGGATATATACTGCGTTGACTGATAATAAAAAAAATTGAGAAAAATGAGAGGTTGTATATTAATGAGAACAAATTTTCATGGAACTATAAATTATGAACGTGACATATGTTTAATTAATTATTCTATGTAAAATAATGAATTAACCATAACTGCTGACGTACATGTAAGAACTTAGAAAATGGGTTCACTGTAGGTAGTGGGCTGTACGGGCCACACCTTGGAGTATATTTGGTTGAAGGGAAGGAGAATGACGAAAAGGAAAAATTCTCCCTTCCCCTTATTTGGTTTAAAGTTTTAAAGGGGAGGGAGCCTAAATCTACCCTCCTCTCCCCTTCTGTACTCTTATTTTGACTCCCCTTTAAATTGAGGTTTTTTTAAAGAGGAACTAAAATTTTTGACTTCTTTGCTCCATAGTTTTCATGTTATTCCATTAATGCCCATAAGAAAAATGTTACTATAAAATTATTAATAAATAAAAATATGCTATTGTAACTAAAAAATATTAATTTAAAATTAAATATAAATAAAAAAAATTATATTATTGTATGTCCAAAAAATGATTTGGATCAAACCAGAGGCCCAGCAGCTAATATCAGCCCAAGATGTGGTGCATCAAGAATCCCAATAGCCCAGCATCCAGTGAGCACATGGAACCACACTCAGGCCTCTTGTCCATTGGCAGCTCCCCCTAATGTCGGACCAGGCTGTTAGGATCCAGATATCTAGCAGTCACTACCCCAAGATTCTCAAGGTCATTAAACACAGCAAACTGGTGGCTAGAGCCGGCAACCAACTATCTATTTTAACTATACTCTCCTCTGTAAAAGAAGAGAAACACACAGGTTACGACAATTGAATCTGTTCTCCTCTTCTCTGCTATCAAACTCTTAATACTCAAGCACATCGTCCTCAATACGAGTTCCCTTTATTTTATTGATCTATCTTGCGCTTATAGCAGTAGTCATCTTTTCATGCTATTCACACTGTTGGTGGCCCAAATTTTCTCAGTTTAACTAATCTCAATTTCTCAATGAAATTTGCTCAAACAATTATTATAATTAAAAATATATTTTAAAAAATAATTACAAATAAAATATGTTATTAAAAATTAATTTGTAATAAAAATTATATTATTTTCATTAAAAAATTTATTATTATAAAATTAATTTATAAAAATGTATGATTATGAATAAAAATACTGATTATTACTATCAAAATGTATATTATTATAAAATATTTTAAAATAAAAATACAAGATCATAAATAAAAAATCGCATTTTAAAAATATAGTATTATATTTATTATAAATAAAAATAGAAATTGATTACAATTTATATAACATAATTAAAAAATATAAACTAGTATGGATGAGTAAAATAGTAAATTAATAATACCCCTTCCATTCCCTCCCCTCTTCAACTAAATAAAAGATCATTAAAAATATTCTCGTTCACCTCCCTTTTAATCAAACCAAACAATGTGATCCATTTTCCCTGGTCTTTCCTCACCCTCTCCCTTACCATTCCCTTCCTTCAAACCAAACATATAATTGGCAGGCTGGGATTTTTCCAACCTGTCGTGGCCCAAAGGCGGTTGAGCTGTTTTAAAGTATTTAGTAAAAATATTGTTTATTAATCATTCAAATTAAAATATAATACAAAAGTCAAAACATTTAATGTTACGTTGTTCTTTTGGTCAAAAAAAATATTACGTTTCGACATAAGCCGATCATCGCCTTCTTGATTAATTCCTTTTTTTAAGCCAACCTTCTTGATCAATTCAATCTATAAAAAATTTGTTTGTTTCGTGGAAATTACATTTCCAACGTTATTTAAGATTTATGAAGTTATTTAAGATTTATGAAGCTGATTAATATGTTTATGTCGATTCACTTTGACGTTCTTTCATAACTCCAGTACAAACATGCAAGTCACATTTAGAATAATGTCCACCGACTTCAAGAACGTCTCTATTTGGTGGGACCAACCAGTGGAGCAAGAAAATGGCTCACTCATTTGATATTCACATTAATGTTTGGCTTAATCATGGATTAATACATTTTTAAGTTATATATATATATATATATGAATATATTGTATATTTTAATTACACAATATGATTTTAATCATGATCTGGGCTAACTCGGATTATACCACTGACCTTTATGCCATAAGATTAATCAGTTTAATTATTGGTCCAACTTTTAGGAAGCTTACTGATTAAAAAAATGTTTGTTTTTATCTTATATATATTAATTCTCTTGTTGATAACCTTTTTGCCCAAGGTTGACCCATGTAAATTAGTAATAATTTCTGCGAAGTTTCCTCTATAACTTTTTCAACCAAATTTATAAATTGCAAATGGGGCCACTCGTGCTTTTTGATATGCCTTACTAGTTAATATCACTTTATAATTAGAGCTAGCTCAAGGGCTTAGGCTTAATCGAGTTGATCGAACTTCAAAAAATCACCCTCCATTTATGATAGGACTCTATTTATAATAAAGTTTTGAAATTCGATTCTCATTGAATATGATCCCGACTTCAAGTTTCGAAATTTTTATTGTTGTTTGGAGATAGATTTCTTCAGTTTTTATTTCTTGAAGTGCCTTTTTAGTAGAACTAAGATGTGTAGAACCAATTGGCCGGTTAAATTCCCATTGAAATAGGATCCACACAAGAAAAAACACTTGTTATTTGTTGGTTATTATAGGGGCATCCCAAAATCTTCTGCACTGAAATATGTCTATCAAATTAAGTTCCGAAGTACGTAGTGGATAGGATTAAATTAATAAAGGTGCTATCCACCACTTTATAGAAATTGAAATAGAGGATAAACTGATAGTTATGAGATAAGGTAAGGCCCAGAAATAAAAGTATAGAAAGAGAAAATGTTAAGGCTTCTGCTCCAGCATGGGCTTGAGGTTTCCACAGTCAATAGACAGGCGCGATCTCTGGCCGAACGAGAACTCGGCACAGAGAGCATCAAAGCTGAGCGATCTCTGGCCGAAGGAAAGCTTGGCACAGCTGAAGGTTCAGGGTGACATGATGCAAAGCTGAGCTTCGTTGAGGAAAAGCTCCGTTGAGCCAAAATGAGATTGAGATTAGAGAGTAATTGCATCACGGATTCCAAGGTTGGGGTTTGGAGGGGGAGTGGTGGCATTGTGGTTCGTAGTAGTGCTTTAGATAGGGCGCCTAAAGCATTACTACAAACCACAATGCCGTGACTAAAGGCACGTATCCATTCTTCTAATTTTAAAAATGTCACCACCTTCATTTTTTACTCACTTTTTTAAAAAAAAGACGTCAATTTCAGTAGTAAAAACTATACTCTGTAGTAGTGGCGGTGGTGATATAACTTTCATTGGGTTAAGTTTAAGCATTATCAATCCTAATGAAGATAAATTTTTTAAAAAGTATTTTTTTTTTGGAAGAATTTGAGCTCAATGTATGGTTAAAACTTATTTCACTAGGATCATCAATAATTATTTTTCAAAGTGCCATTTATAATTGCACAGTTTATAGGAAAAAATGGGAAAACAAAATGATGCAGGACATGACTCGTTTAGCAATGATTTTAGTGTTTTTTAATAAAAGATAAGAATGCATTAATAAAAGTATCGATAACATGAGCTTAAAATATGAAAAGATTTAGGATCTACAATGAATATTAGAAAAATGAAAATCTTACAAAATATAATAGATAAATTATTTTTAATCTTTATTTACTCTGTAAGTGGAAGAAGCTACGTTTTTTTTTTCTAACTACAAAAGACTTTAAAAGGATAATTATTTTGACAACATGCTGAGAAGGAGTCAAGTCATGATGAAGAGAAATATTTCTCTTCCTTCTTTTTTGCCAGAAAATATTTTTTTCTTCAAAGAACATGTATGGGTAAAATTATGTGGTGTAACCTATGCAAGTTTGGGTATGATCATAGGCCCATCATGGTGAAAAGCTCCCTTGATCAGACTGGAACAAGATCAAAACCTCTTTTTAGATGCCAAGAGGCTTGGATCCTTGAGGATGGTTTCGTGGATGTGGTTAAGAAGAGTTGGAGCAAACCTGGTTGGGAGGAGAAAACGAGAATGTTTGCTGAGGAGGCAGAGGCTTGGAATAAAGCCAACATTGGAAGCATACCAACAAAGAAAAAGATTTTATTAAGGCGCCTAGAAGGCATTGATCGGGCTAGAAGTCAACGGGATAGCCAATTCCTTATGCAGAAGGAGAGAGAATAAAGCCCTTACTTAGGAAGAACTACTTTGGTACCAAAAATCTAAATGCAAATGGCTCAAATGGGGGGATAAGAATAGTAGTTTTTTCTATGCCACTGCAATGACGAGGTGCCGTTGTAATAGAGTAGAAGGGCTAAAGAATCAACAAGAGGAATGGGTGTTTGATCAATAGGAACTAAAAGAGATGGAAGTAAGTTACTATCAGGACTTGTTCAGGACAGAAAGTGTACCGCATGAAGATCTTAGCACGTACTCGGGGTTTCCCAATCTAAGTGAGGTGGACAAAAGACTTTTATCAGCTGAAGTGACGAATGGGGAAATTAGAGCATCAGCGTTCGATATGGGAGCTTTCAAAGCACCGGGGTTTGATGGGATTCAAGCCTTTGTGTATCAGGAGTTTTGGAACATTGATCGAACCATATTTTCACACACTTTTTCATAGATAATCCGAGGATTTTTGCACATTTTATGGATTAAAATTATATGAATAAGCACTAACTTTGAATAAAGATATTTGTATTGAATTAAGCCCAATTAGGGGTAAAAATAGTTTTAAATTGATAATTTATTCATGTGACTATTTCCTTGAACGCCTGATAGTATTTTTGGAAGCAAACTCCACATGACTGCGCACTTGGGCCTCCTTATTCCATGATCACTCCAATATTCACTTGGAGACCACCTCACTCTCATATTGGGACAGCACTGCTCGACCCAACTCATTCATAACATGCTCAGCCCAATTCATGGATTAATTCTCCAAACCACGCCAGCGTCAGGGGATTGGAGGCACACACAGAGAATGCAACGTATTGTGGGTACCAGCCGCCACTTCGATCCTCCATTGACCCATTCTTTGCTGAATCCATCGGCGAGAAAGAAGGGGAATCAAAACAAGCAGATCATGCCGCCACTTCCAGATTTTTGGATCCCAACTGCCACTCCTATATTCCTGGAAGATACGCACTCACACGCCTATATATTCATACACTCACACACCAGAATGGACAGACATTCCTGGAGAGCAGAGACTCGGCGACCACCATTCCACTCTGAGCTTTCTTCATTCACAGTCAACCACTTCTTCTGCTTCTTCCAATCATTCATCTCCCATTCATTCTACTCTCACAGCCACTGCTCGAGCTTTCATTCTTCGCCGACGCACCAGATCACAGCACACACGACGAGAGTTCTCTCGCCGCCACTGTCTCCATTCCTCTCGGTCACACAGCTTCACCACGCGGTCGCCTGGTTCTTGTTTTCCACCCTTCGCCACGTCCGTTCTCATCCATCCATTCATTATTCTCTCGGCACACACGCACAGAAGGGGAAGCAGCGACGAGAAGAAAGAAGACAGCACACCTGGAACGCAGACCTTCACGCCTTGGATTAAGCTTGGCCACGTCATTTTCTGTCTTGCTTTATTGAAGAAAAGGATGGCTTGGATGTTTAATCTCAGGTTTTCTATGGCGATGTGTGGCTAATTCTTTTGTGCCTCGGTGATGGAGTTATTGATCTGAGCTCACTGATTTATATAGGGGAGTTTTTATATCCTTCCATTAGTCTAAAATTATGTATTTAGATTTCTTAGTTTTAGGAATGATTGTATATGATTTTAGAACTGAGATGGATGTTTATTTATCTATGTTTGGATTGATTTTCATAATTAATTTTGGACTATGCATTATGAAACAAATATTGGTTTTTAATTTCTTGATAGCATTAATTTAATTATATTAATTAGCGTGTTATTATCTAGTTAATATGATTATTTGGTGCTTTGGAATGGCTGTTTAGCATTTCACACTAGAAGACTCATTTTGCATTATTCCGATTTTAATTGTGCATTAAACGGTTTTTAACAATATCTCAAAAAGTAATAGTTAGTTATGTTCGTAGGGGCTATTATCGATTGAGAATATTGGACTTGAGTGTTATCTTGAGGTTTTACTAAAGGTTTAATGGTTTTTCAACTCCTATAATTATTTTAGAGCGAGGAAGGTCACATCTCTATCACCAAGGGCAGTCACTATTCCTGAAAATCTAAAAGAATTCATTTAATTCAATTTAGTTTGCATTTAGGTTTAGTTCAAAAAATCATTTTATAAAAACCCATCCATTTAAACATTTTCTTTTAACACTTCGTTTAACCTAGGATTTAAAACAAAGGTTTCTTGATAAGAGAACGATCCTAGGGTTAGTGCACTATATTGCATTAGTTTTAGGTAATTTTTGATTGGGTCTTGAGACGACTAGAGACCGCGAGAATCAAATGGCGCCATTGATTTAGGGGGCAATATGGTGAATGATATCTTTGTTAATCCAGGGAAAATTAAGGAGATAAATAATACCCCTTTAGTCCTTATTCCTAAGACTGACCACCCTAAACAATGAAGGACTTCCGGCCAATCTCCCTCTGCAATGTGAGCTACAAGATAGTGACAAAGATCATTAGCAGTCGCTTGAGAAACATTTTGGGCAAGGTAGTGGGAAGGCATCAATGCAGGTTCATTGCTGGGAGGCATAGTAGCGATAATGTCATAATTGCTCAGGAGGTAATTCATTCCATGAGAAGCAAAAAGGGGCGTACAGAGTGGCTTGCGGTGAAGGTTGATTTGGAGAAAGCTTATGATAGGCTGGAATGGGGCTTTATTCAGGATACTCTTCGAGCGGTGGGGCTAGATGAATGGATGATTGCAGTAATAATGGCCAGCATATCTACACCAAACTTTCAAGTCCTTTGGAATGGGAATCCAACAGATAAGTTTGCGTCATCTAGAGGTAGGGAGATCTCATATCTCCGTATATATTCACTCTGTGTATGGAGAGATTGAGTCACATTATTGAGGATGCCATCGATGCTGGAGATTGGGCATCGATTCAAATTAATAGAGGAGGGCTGAGGATCTCCCACCTGCTCTTTGCGAATGTTTTGATTTTGTTTGGAGAAGCATCGGAGAGCCAAGTTGATGTGATGAGCAGATGTTTAGACAAATTCTGCATAGCTTCGGGTCAAAAAATGAACAAAGCGAAGACAAAGATGTGTTTTTCTCGTAACAAAGAGAACTCGAATTAAGCACGAAGTTGGGTGTGGGCCTCACAAGCGATCTGGGGAAGTACTTGGGGGTCCCTCTCATCCACAAGCGTATGTCTTCTGTCCTTTTTTTCTCCAATCTTGGATAAGACCCAATAGAGACTCTCAGACTGGAAGAAAAGATACCTCAGTCTAGCCGGAATGGCCACTTTGATCCGCTCTGTTGTCTCAGCAATGCCGTCCTACCATATACAAACTATGTTGTTACCGAAAGGCCTATTGGAAGACATAGATAAACAGAGTAGGAAATTCCTATGGGATGAAGGATTAAACCAAAGGAAGATACACCTCATATCTTGGGATCAAATTACCCAAGACAGGAAGAATGGAGGCTTGGGAATTAAGAATTTAAGGAAGCAGAATGAAGCCTTCATCCTAAAACTTTGCTGGAAGTTAGTCACTGACCGAGATGCCCTTTGGGTCAGAGTTTTAATGGGTAAATACCATTGCGGGAACCAGACGATACCAGCAGTGCGAAAAAAGGCAGATTCATCAGCTCTCTTGAGAGACATTAATACTGTGTGGAAATCTTTCTTATTGGGCCTGGGAAAGAACATTAGAAACGGGAGGAATAATCGGAGATGGTGTAAACAGGCAGAAAAAAAAAACTTCTGTCCTCCACGTATTCTTCATTTTCATTTATCTTTTCTCATGTTTTGTATTGGTTGGATGTTGGTGCACTATGTTTATTCGCATGTTTAAAATATATCTCTTTATTTTGCAAAACTGAAAAAAGTAATCTTGAATTTTAGGCCCCTTCTTCCAAATAACATTTTATTGTATATAATACAAGTCAACTTCATATTTGTTCAATGCGTAGGATTTGATCTTAAATCCCCTGCTTCCTCCACCCCAATTTTCATCTTCAGTGATTTTTGGGTCCATATTATTTCTAATTCAAAGGCAGTTATTTCATATTTTGACCTTCCCCTCTACTTTTGGTTAACATACATTTATGGAAGTGTAACTATTGCAGGAAACTTGAGAGAGGAAGAGGGGCTCATGGGCTTAGTTGGTAAAAAAAAAGCAAAAGCATTTCCATATTGGAGTCTATTGTTATCTGACAATTATTAAGTGAATTTCTTCCAAATCCCATATTTGAATGCTACTCTGCATTAGTGATAACATTTGTCATTGTATATCAAGGTTGAGTGCAACTTATCATAACCTTATATTGTTTTGGTCGTTTTTTACCATTGCTATTCAATTGTTTGCTTCATAGGCTCTTATTAAATTGCGACTTTTCTAGCTAATTATGTCTACTCTTTTTTTTTCTATCAAGTATACTATGCTCTAGATCATTTTTTATGTTCTATTATATTTTGATTGCCTAGCGTTTGGCTTTTATAAGATTTTGTGCAAGAGGCTATCATGTGTTTCATTAGTAAAATTTAATGGTTTCAGAAATTTTGTTTGACATGCTTATTTAGTATAGAAGGTTGAGTTGTTTTTTAATTGAAATTAAGATGAAATAATTTCAAATTCACAAACGCATCACAAAACATTGTAAAATATAATAAGTCTTTAATTCAACTTACAAAAAAATGTGCATGGTGTAAGCATTGTAAAATACAATAAGCTTTTACTTAAGTCATAAGAAAGAAGGCATACCAAAGTTGCAAGCTAAAATATTCATATATGAACTTGCCTTGAGTTGTTTTTTGTTTTAAAAAGGTTGAATTGAATTTTTTTTATACAATTTAATTGGCAATTTTTATTTGTTATCGGTATTAAATTTTGCAGTTATTCAATTGCTTTTTTAAAATTACAAATATATGTTTAAATTAATTCAGCCAACTTTTTATTCTAATGCTAGTATAGTTAGCATATGAAACTTTGTGACATTTTTTTTCTTTTCATGTTTTATAGTGCAGTTGCAGGTTTATGATTGCACATATTTCGAATAACTTTATTGTCCTAGTCCTTATAGTTAGGATTTACAAGGGCGAGAAGGGTCATTCAATATATACTTTAGAACATCCCTTCATTTTGGGTTTGGTTTTCTATGAAGGATTTAATGTTCACTTTTTCCTCCTTATGAAGTTTTTCCGAAGAGCCAGAGGTAACAATTTGCTTTTTGCCCTCATTTCATGATTTTGCTTGGACGAAGAAATCTCATTGAAGATTTACAACAGTGCATCTATTAGATCTGGGGTCACCATTCAACTTATCATTTGCATAAATTTAATGCAGATATTAAATGTTAACATTTTTTTGTTATTCCATTAAATGTTAATTTTGTTGTGTTGATACATTATATTGACGGTAAATTAGGATGTGATATCTTTTTAAAATACTATAAAGTGAAATCTTCTCACGCATCGTGTGGAGGAATACACTCTAGTTTATATCAATATGCACTTTAGCAAGACGGTTCGAATGCCATCCACTAATATCACTGAAAATATTGTTACAATACTTTTTCGAGAAGGTTTTATTGAAAAAGTGAGAAAACATGGGAAAGCAACAAATATTTTTTTAGTTTTAACTCCATTGCATAGAAAAAATAGGAAAGGGTCATATAAAAACGATTTTTAATTTCAAATGAATCTGTAGACCTGACGAATCTATTCTAATTATCAATGAATAAATTCTTAGATGTGATAGTTCACATCCTTGAGTGGTATAATTCAAGAAGCTAGATTTCTGTCATAGGGATTGAGTGGCATAATTAATTATGTACTAAAATAACTCTCTTGATGGCAAAAGAACAAAATACTTCCATAGTTTTAAAGGAATTTTTGTATCCTTGATCAGCCTCCAATCTTTTAATACATCTGGATGAAAGGTGATAAAGGTTCCTATAATAGCTTTTAATTTTTGTTCATAATCTTCTCTATGAGATTCAACTCCATTCTTAAAATATAGTTATTTTGATTATTTTTAACAAATCGATTATTAATTATATGTATTTGAACTGTCCTTTAATCTTTGATAAATTCCTTAATACGACAAAATTAATAGGAATAATTTAAAGAGTAAATTATAAATTTAGGATAAAAATGAATTAAAATTTATATTGATGACTAAATTGAAATGGGAAGGAATATCAATCAACCACCAACAAAATAAAAATCACGATATTTAATTAAATAAAATAACCAGAAGATTTGTTTATTTTTCATCTTCGAAGGTTTTCTCTGTTTTTCACTTTTCCTCCCTACTTCACGTGTTGTTCCAAGTTCAGAGTCCGATACCAAAGCTTGCAAAATTTCATCATTTGCCTCTAATCGCTGAACAATCGCGTTTGATTTTTATGATTTGCCGAAGAGCCAGAGGTAACAATCTGCTTTCTTCCAGTTCTAATTTTCCTATTGGATTCATCTTCCTCTGAAATCACAACATGTTTCTGCTTTTCCTTTAAATCGCCTCTGATTCATTACATATGTAATTTCCAGCCATCTCCTGTTCGGTTGATGGGAATCGATGGGAAAAGAAAACTTGAAAACCTACTTGAATTTGAGCTTTAATTTATGTCTAGGCGCGCCGAATCTGGTTTGACTTGTTTTTTTGCTCACTCATTTCGGAACAGTAATAGTGTTAGCTGAGCCGTGTGCCATTTATATTCTTTATCATCAATTATTTGAGCATCATAGAGGAATTTTAACTAACGAGCGAAAAATTTTTGCGTTTTGTTTTTAATTGTCTGTTTTCTGTTTTGTCTTGTGACAATGAAAAAATTAGTTCATAATACATGTGTGACTATGTCAGAACTCTTAGACACTGTTGAATTGATTCTTTTATCTGACATGTCATGCAAAATTAGTTATCTTATAAAATCCCCAACGAAGTTTCTATTGTTCTGACATTTTCCCCCTGGTAGCCAGTGTGTAAGGTTAGGTTTATATGCGCGCACACAAGATTTTAGTTGAAAACGAATCTTCATAAGATTTAATTAAATATCGATTATATAAAGAAATGAGTGAAAGAGATCAGAGCATAGACACATAGATTGTAGAATTGCTAATCAGCCGGGATGAAGAGTGCTAAACTTAATTGTGGAATCTGTACCCTTTTGCTTTTAGTATTCTAATAAGAGAGAGGGTGGCATTGCATGGAAGGCATAAATTGATGGATCTGGTAAAGGGATTAATCTGTGGCTGTGTGTTAACTATACAGGGGATGCATACATAAATATTTGCCACAGATTAATCCCGTGTGTGTTAAATTCATAGCGCTCACTGTAGCCAAAATATATTAAAATCATGTTATGAATTAAAGCTAACACTTTAATAATGGATGGTTTTGATGGATATGGAATATGATAAATGGATTATTGGATGCTATTCTATTAAATGATTAATCAGTTAATCATATTTATCTTTCAAAGAAGTTAGCTAGATGGTTTCCTGGAAGGTTAGTTTGAGTAATTTTAAATCAGCTCCTTATAACTCAGCTGATAACCCAGCCAATCCCCACCCCCATTCACCATACAACTATCTCATCATGATGTTCTAATAATGGAGGCCCTGATTTTCCTTTTACTTGCCCTTGGTTAATTATTCCCTTCAGTTGAATAGTGCTATATTCTTCGCAAAAAAAAAAAAGACTAGTGTTATATTTTCCCATGTCTGCTTGAAGTGTTATATGATGATTTTTTATATGGTGCAAGCTTCATTGCAATTATGTAGTTTCTAAATTATGAGAACAGCAATGAATGTGCCATCATCAGATTGCCCTTTCTTAACTTTAGGTGTCGAAGGATAAACGACACAAAAACATCCAGAGTTGTTACAGGCATATATTGAGGCATGACATCATTAGTTCAACCTCTTTTTAAATTACAAACTCTCACTTTCGGGAGAGCTCATCCTAGAAACCCAGGATTATTGAAATCGAGAAAAGTATTCCAAGGACTCAAATTTCCTCGCACTTACAAGAAACAATCCTGCGTATGCTGCACAAAGTTGACTCCATGGGAGCCATCTCCTGTCACATATGCTCCTGCTGATGATCAGGGTGATAAATTCTTGCAGACTGGCGCCAATATATTCGACACCCTTGACTCTGGTAAAAGTGATGAGCCAGCAAGAAACAATGCTGATGCAACTGCGGAGACAAAATTTCAACCGGATGTTTTGTTTCTGTTTCTCAAATGGCCCATGTGGGTTCTGGGTCCTTCTGTTCTTCTCACCACTGGCATGGTTCCAACGTTGTGGTTACCAATATCTTCAATATTTGTTGGCTCTAATGTAGCTAGCTTGCTTTCATTGATTGGACTTGATTGTATCTTTAACCTTGGCGCGACCCTTTTTCTCCTCATGGCTGATTCTTGTGCACGACCAAAGTCCTCAACAGAAGATTGCAAAAGCAAGGCCCCCTTTAGCTACCAGTTCTGGAACATTGTTGCAACTGTTACTGGATTTATTGTTCCACTATTGATGATATTTGGATCTGAGAAGGGTTTTCTTCAACCTCAACTTCCTTGGATGTCTTTTGCAATCTTACTGGGTCCTTACCTCCTTCTTTTGTCAGTACAAATTCTCACTGAGGCTCTCACCTGGCATTGGCAGTCACCAGTCTGGCTCGTAACTCCGATCATTTACGGGTCTTACCGTGTCTTGCAGCTGATGAGAGGTTTGAGACTCGGGGCTGAACTCAGCACCCCAGCATGGGTGGTACATGCAATCAAGGTTCTGGTTTGCTGGTGGGTATTGATTCTTGGTTTGCAGATCATGAGGGTTGCCTGGTTTGCCGGAGTAACTGCCCAAGCTCGTCGTGAGAGGTCTTCTCCATCCGCTACTTCTGTTGCTGAAATTGGTGAATAATGCTACTGATGGGTTTTTACAAAATCACTTTATGATTTCGTCCTACTTATAGCGCCATACTCATGTTCTATCTGCATATACAAGTTGAATTTGTCTGGGACACGTCTCCATGCTCTGCTTCTTGATATACTAATGTCAATTCAAGTATTTTCAGTCTGTCAGCCGGACAGCAACTCGATTGGTGATCTGGTTTTATAGCTCAGGAATCAGGGCATCAAATAACGAGTTGCACACTTGGTTTTGGTGCTGCTGACTCGAGAAAAATTTTCAAAATCATATCATACTTGTTTAGTTTGTGAGTATTAGGATAAGTTGTATTACTTTCATTCCTGCACTCTGGTAGTGACTCCCCATAATCCAGATATCCTATATATGTTTATACATAATATACTTGAGTGATGGGGAAAATTAAATTTTCCCCCCCGCGCCCCCCCCGGGTCTCTCACACACACTAACGTGCACCCAGAGAATGACAATGTGAGAACAAAAGTGAAATTCCTAGCTGATTCAATACCTAACAATCTGGTGTTTGGTAGGTCAGAACAAGGTGATGGGATTGGAAAGTTGAGGTAGATGGGAGAGGGAGGAAGTGTTAGGTGGGGATGATTGATTTGGAAAACTTGAAAGGTGCTGTTTTGTTGCATTGTTTTTTCCATCCAAATTAAAGAGGAAAATGTTTTTGGTTCCAAATGAAAGTAACGTGTATGGCAAAACAA
>JANTPZ010011323.1:0-16640 GCA_025593235.1 Vachellia pachyceras | reverse complement strand
TATGGGCCTTTTTTATGTGAAAATATTTGAATTTTGAAAAAAACAACACGATTTAAGGTATCCTAATTAAAAACTGAGTCACAGTGGATGTTTCCATTCTATTCTAAAAGAGTTAAATGTTTAAGTCCATCAACACGAATCTTTTTGAAAAAATATGGGCCTTTTTTATGTGAAAATGTTTGAATTTTGAAAAAAACAACATGATTCAAGGTATTCTAATTAAAAATTGAGTCACAGTGGATGTTTCCATTCTATTCTAAAAGATTTAAATGTTTAAGTCCATCAACACGAATCTTGTTGAAAAAGTATGGGCCTTTTACATGTTAAAATATTTGAATTTTTTAAAAAAACACGATTTAAGGAATTCTAATTAAAAACTAAGTCACAGTTGATGTTTCCATTCAATTCTAATAGAGTTAAATGTTTAATTCCATAAACACGAATTTTGTTGTAAAAATATAGCCCTTTTTTATGTGAAAATATTCAAATTTTGAAAAAAATGACACGATTTAAAGAATCCTAATTCCAAACTGAGTCACAGTGGATGTTTCCATTCAATTCTAATAGTGTTAAATGTTTAATTCCCTAAACACGAATCTTGTTGAAAAAATATGGGCCTTTTTGATGTGAAAATATATGAATTTTTAAAAAAACAACACGATTTAAGGAATCCTAATTAAAAACTGCGTCACAGTGGATGTATCAATTCTATTCCAATAGAGTTAATTATTTATGTCAATAAACACGAATAATGTTGAAAAAATATTGGCCTTTTTGATGTGAAAATATTTGAATTTTTAAAAAAACAACACGATTTTAGGAATCCTAATTATAAACTGAGTCACAATGGATGTTTCCATTCAATTCTAAAAGAGTTAAATTTTAATTCCATAAACACGAATCGTGTTGAAAAAATATGGACCTTTTTTATTTGAAAATATTTAAATTTTAAATAAAAACACGATTTAAGGAATGCTAATGAAAAACTGAGTCACAATGGTTTCCATGCAATTCTAATGGAGTTATATGTTTATGTCCATAAACACGAATCTTGTTGGAAAAATGTGTGACTTTTTTATGTGAAAAAAATTGACTTTTGAAAAACAACACGATTTAAGGAATCCTAATTAAAATCTGAGTCACAGTGGATGTTTCCATTCAATTCTAATAGAGTTAATTGTTTATGTCAATAAACACGAATCTTGTTGAAAAAATATGGGCCTTTTTCATATGAAAATATTTGAAATTTTAAAAAAAGGCACGATTTAAAGAATCCTAATTCCAAACTTAGTCACAGTGGATGTTTCCATTCAAGTCTAATAGAGTTAAATGTTTAAGTCCATCAACAGGAATCTTGTTGAAAAAAAATGGGCCTTTTACATGTTAAAATATTTGAAATTTGAAAAAAACGACACGATTTATAGAATCGTAATTCCAAACTGAGTCACATTGGATGTTTCCAGTCAATTTTAATAGAGTTAAATGTTTAAGTCCATAAACACGAATCTTATTGAAAAATATGGGCCTTTTTTATGTGAAAATATTTCAATTTTAAAAAAAACACGATTTAAGGAATACAAATGAAAAACTGAGACACAATTGATGTTTCCATTCAATTCTAAAAGAGATAAATGTTTAAGTCCATAAACACGAATCTTGTTGAAAAAATATGAGACTTTTTCTTGTGAAAATATTTGAATTTTTTAAAAAAACACGATTTATGGAATCCTAATTAAAAACTGAGTCACAGTTATGTTTCCATTCAATTCTAATAGAGTTAAATATTAAATTCCATAAACATGAATCTTGTTGAAAAAATATGGGCCTTTTTTATGTGAAAATATTTGAATTGTGAAAAAAAACACGACTTAATGAAACCTAATTAAAAGCTAGATCACAGTGGATGTTTCCAATCAATTCTAATAGATTTAAATGTTTAATTCCATAAACAAGAATCTTGTTGAAAAATATGGGCCTTTTTTATGTGAAAATTTTTGAATTTTGAAAAACACACGAATTAAGGAATCCTAATCAAAAACGGAGTCACATTGGATGTTTCCATTCAATTCTAATAGAGTTAAATGTTTAACTCCATAAACACGAATCTTGTTGAAAAAATATGGGCATTTTTAATGTGAAAATATTTGAATTTTAAAAAAAACAAGATTTAAGGAATGCTAATGAAAAACTGAGTCACATTGGATGTTTCCATGCAATTCTAATAGAGTTATATGTTTATTTCTATAAACACAAATCTTGTTGAAAAAATATGGGCCTTTTTTATATAAAAATATTTGAATTTTGAAAAAAACATGAATTAAGGAATCCTAATTAAAAACCGAGTCTTCCAATCAATTCTAATAGAGTTAAAAGATTAAGTCCATAAACCCAAATCTTGTTAAAAAATTATGGGCCTTTTTTGATGTGAAAATATTTGAATTTTGAAAAAAAACACGATTTAAGGTATCCTAATTAAAAACTGAGTCACAGTGGATGTTTCCATTCTATTCTATAAGGGTTAAATGTTTAAGTCCATCAACACGAATCTTGTTGAAAAAATATGGGCCTTTTGCATGTGAAAATATTTGAATTTAAAAAAAAACCAGGAATTAAGGAATCCTAATTCCAAACTGAGTCACAGTGGATGTTTCCATTCAATTCTAATAGTTTGAAATGTTTAAGTCCATAAACGCCAATCTTCTTGAAAAAATATGGGCATTTTTTATGGAAAATATTTGAATTTTAAAAAAAACAACACTATTATAGGAATCCTAATGAAAAAGTGAGTTACAGTGGATGTTTCCATTCGATTCTAATAGAGTTAAATTTTGATGTCCATACACGAATCTTGTTGAAAAAATATGGGCCCTTTTTTAAGTGAAAATATTTGAATTTTAAAAAAATAACACGATTTAAAGAATCCTAATTAAAAATTGAGTCACAGTGAATGTTTCCATTCCATTCTAATAGAGTTAAATGTTTAATTCCATAAACACGAATCTTGTTGAAAAAATATGGGCCATTTTGATGTGAAAATATATGAATTTTTTTTTAAAAAAACACAATTTAAAGAATCCTAATTAAAAACTCAGTCACAGTGGATGTTTTTATTCAATTCTAATAGAGTTAATTGTTTATGCCAATAAACACGAATCTTGTTGAAAAAATATGGACCTTTTTCATGTGAAAATATTTGAATTTTAAAAAAAACAACACGATTTAAGGAATCCTAATTATAAACTTAGTCACAGTGGATGTTTCCATTGAATTCTAAAAGAGTTAAATGTTTAATTCCACAAACACGAATCTTGTTGAAAAAATATGGGCCTTTTTTATGTGAAAATATTTGTATTTTTAAAAAAAACAACACGATTTAAGGAATCCTAATTAAAAACTAAGTCACAGTGGATGTTTTCATTCAATTCTAATAGAGTTAAATGTTTAAGTCGATAAACACAAATCTTGTTGAAAAAATATGGGCCTTTTTCATTTGAAAATACTTGAATTTTGAAAAAAAACAAGAATTAAGGAATCCTAATTAAAAACTGAGTCACATTGGATGTTTCCATTCAATTCTAATAGAATTAAATGTTTACGTTCATAAACACGAATCTTGTTAAAAAAATATGGGCCTTTTTTATGTGAAAATATTTAAATTTTAAAAAAAAACACGATTTAAGGAATGCTATGAAAAACTGAGTCACAATGGATGTTTCCATGCAATTCTAATAGAGTTATATGTTTATGTCCGTAAACACGAATCTTGTTGAAAACATATGTGACTTTTTTATGTGAAAATATTTGACTTTTGTAAAACAACACGATTTAAGGAATCCTAATTAAAATCTGAATCACAGTGGTTGTTTCCATTCAATTCTAAAAGAGTTAACTGTTTATGTCAATAAACACGAATCTTGTTGAAAAAATATGGGCCTTTTTCATGTGAAAATATTTGAAATTTGAAAAAAAACGACACGATTTAAATGATCCTAATTCCAAACTCAGTCATAGTGGATGTTATCATTCAATTCTAATAGAGTTAAATGTTTAAGTCCATAAATACGAATCTTGTTGTAAAAATATGGGCCTTTTTTGTGAAAATATTTGAAATTTGAAAAAAAACGACACGATTGAAAGAACCTAATTCCAAACTGAGTCACAGTGGATGTTTCCATTCAATTCTAATAGAGTTAAATGTTTAAGTCCATAAACACGAATCTTGTTGTAAAAATATGCTCCTTTTTTATGTGAAAATATTTGAAATTTGAAAAAAATGACACGATTTAAAGAATCCTAATTCCAAACTGAGTCACAGTGGATGTTTCCATTCAATTCTAATAGAGTTAAAAGTTTAAGTCCATCAACAGGAATCTTGTAGAAAAAAATGGGCATTTTACATGTTAAAATATTTGAATTTTGAAAAAAACCACACGATTTAAGGAATCCTATTTAAAAACTGAGTCACTGTGGAAGTTTCCATTCAATTCTCATAGAGTTAAATGTTGAATTCCATAAAGACGAATCTTGTTGAAAAAATATTGGCCTTTTTTATGTGAAAATATTTGAATTTTGAAAATATACAAAAATTAAGGAATCCTTATTAAAAACTTATTCACAGCGGACGTTTCCATTGAATTCTAATAGAGTTAAATGTTTAAGTCCATCAACAGGAATCTTGTTGAAAAAAATGGGCCTTTTACATGTTAAAATATTTGAATTTTGAAAAAAACCACACGATTTAAGGAATCCTATTTAAAAACTGAGTCACTGTGGATGTTTCCATTCAATTCTCATAGAGTTAAATGTTTAATTCCATAAAGACGAATCTTGTTGAAAAAATATAGGCCTTTTTTAAGCGAAAATATTTGAATTTTGAAAATATACAAAAATTAAGGAATCCTTATTAAAAACTTATTCACAGTGGACGTTACCATTGAATTCTAATAAAGTTAAATGTTTAATTCCATAAACACGAATGTTATTAAAAAAATGAGCCTTTTTTATATGAAAATATTTAAATTTTTAAAAAAACAACACGATTTAAGGAATCCTAATTAAAAACAGAGTCACAGTGGATCTTTCCATTCAATTCTGATAGAGTTAAATGTTTAAGTCCATCAACACGAATCTTGTAGAAAAAATATGGGCCTTTCTCATGTGAAAATATTTGAATTTTTAAATAAACAACACGATTTAGGGAATTGTAATTAAAAACTGAGTCACAGTGGATGTTTCCATTCAATTCTAATAGAGTTCAATGTTTAATTCCATAAAGACGAATCTTGTTGAAAAAATATGGGCCTTTTTTATGTGAAAATATTTGAAATTTAAAATAAACACGGTTTAAGGAATCCTAATTAAAAACTGAGTCACAGTGGATGTTTGCATTCTTTTCTAATAGAGTTAAATGTTTAAATCCATAAACACGAATCTTGTTGTAAAAATATGGGCTTTTTTTGTTAAAATATTTGAAATTAGAAAAAAAACGACACGATTTAAAGAATCCTAATTCCAAACTGAGTCAAAGTGGATGTTTTCATTCAATTCTAATAGAGTTAAGTGTTGAAGTCCATAAACAGGAACTTGTTGCAAAAATATGGTCCTTTTTTATGTGAAAATATTTGAAATTTAAAAAAAAAACACGATTTAAAGAATCCTAATTCCAAACTGAGTCACAGTGGATGTTTCCATTCAATTCTAGTAGAGTTAAATGTTTAAGTCCATCAACATGAATCTTGTTGAAAAAAATGGGCTTTTTTGATGTTAAAATATTTAAATTTCTAAAAAAACAATACGATTTAAGGAATTCTAATTAAAAAACTGAGTCAGAGTGGATGTTACCATTCAATTCTAATAGAGTTAAATGTTTAAGTCCATAAACACGAATGTTGTTGTAAAAATATGGGCCTTTTTTGTGAAAAAATTTTAAATTTGAAAAAAACGACACGATTTAAAGAGTCCTAATTCCAAACTGAGTCACAGTGGATGTTTCCATTCAAGTCTAATAGAGTTAAATGTTTAAGTCCATCAACAGGAATCTTGTTGAAAAAAAATGGGCCTTTTACATGTTAAAATATTTGAAATTTGAAGAAAACGACACGATTTAAAGAATCTTAATTCCAAATTGAGTCACAGTGGATGTTTCCATTCAATTCTAATAGAGTTAAATGTTTATGTCCATAAACACGAATCTTGTTAAAAAAATATGGGCCTTTTTATGTGAAAATATTTAAATTTTAAAAAAAACACGATTTAAGGAATGCTAATGAAAAACTGAGTCACAATGGATGTTTCCATGCAATTCTAATAGAGTTATATGTTTATGTCCATAAACATGAATCTTGTTGAAAACATATGTGACTTTTTTATGTGAAAATATTTGACTTTTGATAAACAACACGATTTAAGGAATCCTAATTAAAATCTGAGTGACATTAGTTGTTTCCATTCAATTCTAATAGAGTTAACTGTTTATGTCAATAAACACGAATCTTGTTGAAAAAATATAGGCCTTTTTCATGTGAAAATATTTGAAATTTGAAAAAGAACGACACGATTTAAAGAATCCTAATTTCAAACTCAGTTGTAGTGGATGTTTCCATTCAATTCTAATAGAGTTAAATGTTTAAGTCCATAAACACTAATCATGTTGTAAAAATAGGGGCCTTTATTGTGAAAATATTTGAAATTTGAAAAAAAACGACACGATTTAAAGAATCCTAATTCCAAACTGAGTCACAGTGGATGTTTCCATTCAATTCTAATAGAGTTAAATGTTTAAGTCCATAAACACGAATCTTGTTGTAAAAATATGGTCCTTTTTTATGTGAAAATATTTGAAATTTCAAAAAAAACGACACGATTTAAAGAATTCTAATTCCAAACTAAGTCACAGTGGATGTTTCCATTCAATTCTAGTAGAGTTAAATGTTTAAGTCCATCAACATAAATCTTGTTGAGAAAAATGGGCCTTTTACATGTTAAAATGTTTGAATTTTTAAAAAAACAACACCATTTAAGAAATCCTAATTAAAAACTGAGTCACAGTGGATGTTTCCATTCAATTCTAATAGAGTTCAATGTTTAACTCCTTAAACACTAATCTTGTTGAAAAAATACGGGCCCTTTTTTATGTGAAAATATTTAAATTTTGAAACAACACGATTTAATGAATCCTATTTAAAAACTGAGTCACAATGAATGGTTCCATTCATTTCTAATAGAGTTAAATGTTTAATTCCTTAAACACTAATCTTCTTGAAATAAATATGGGCCCTTTTATGTGAAAATATTTGAATTTTAATAACAACACGATATACGGAATCCTAATTAACAACTGAGTCACAGTGGATGTTTACGTTCAATTCTAATAGAGTTAAATATTTAAGTCCATAAACAAAAATCTTGTTGAAAAAATATGGGCCCTTTTTTATGCGAAAATATTTGAATTTTAAAAAAAACAACACGATTTAAGGAATTCTAATTAAAAGTTGAATCACAGTGGATGTTTCCAATCAAATCTAATAAGGTTAAATGTTTAACTCCTTAAACACTAATCTTATTGAAAAAATATGGGCCCTTTTTTATGTGAAATTATTTGAATTGTGAAAAAAACACGATTTAAGGAATCCAAATTAAAAACTGAGTCACTGTGCATGTTTCGATTCAATTCTAATAGAGTTAAATATTTAATTCCATAAACACGTATCTTGTTGAAAATATCTAGGCCCTTTTTTATATGAAAATATTTGAATTTTAAAAGAACAACATGATTTAAGGAATCCTAATTAAAAACTGAGTCACAATGGATGTTTCCATTCATTTCTAATAGAGTTAAATGTTTAATTCCTTAAACACTAATCTTCTTGAAATAAATATGTGCCCTTTTTATGTTAAAATATTTGAATTTTAAAAGACAACACGATTTAAGGAATCCTAATTAAAACCTGAGTCACAGTGGATGTTTATATTCAATTCAAATAAAGTTAAATGTTTAACTCCTTAAACACTAAACTTGTTGAATAAATATGGGCCATTTTTATGTGAAAATATTTGAATTTTAAAAAACAACACGATTTCAGGAGTTCTAATTAAAATTGAGTCACAGTGGATGTTTACATTCAATTCTAATAGAGTTAAATGTTTAACTCCTTAAACATTAATCTTGTTGAAAAAATATGGGCCCATTTTTATGTGAAAATATTTGAATTTTGAAACAACACGATTTAAGGAATCCAAATTAAAAACTGAGTCGCAGTGGATTTTTCCATTCAATTCTAATAGAGTTAAATGTTTAATTCGATAAACACGAATCTTGTTGAAAAAATATGGGACTTTTTTACGTGAAAATATTTGAATTTTAAGAAAAAAAACCCGAATTACGGAATCCTAATTAAAAACTGAGTCACATTGGATGTTTCCATTCAAGTCTAATGGTGTTAAATGTTTAATTCCATAAACACGAATCTTATTGAAAAATATGGGCCCTTTTTATGTGAAAATATTTGAATTTAAAAAAAACAACACCATTTAAGGAATCCTAATTCCAAACAGAGTCACAGTGGATGCTTCCATTCAATTCTAATAGAGTTAAAAATTTAACTTCTTGAAGACTAATCTTGTTAAGAAAATATGGGCCATTTGTATGTGAAAATATTTTAATTTTGAAAAAAAAACACAATTTAAGGAATCCTAATTCCAAACTGAGTCACAGTGGATGTTTACATTCAATTCTAATAGAGTTAAATGTTTAACTCCTTAGACACGAATCGTGTTAAAAATATATGGGCCCTTTTTTATGTGGAAATATTTGAATTTTGAAAAAAACACGAATTACGAAATCCTAATTAAAAATTGAGTCACACTGGATGTTTCCATTCAATTCTAATAGAGCTAAATGTTTAACTCCTTAAATTCTAATCTTCTTGAAAAAATATGGGCGTTTTTTATGTGAAAATATTTGAATTTTGAAAAAAACATTATTTAAGGAATCCAAATTCAAAAAACTGAGTCACTGTGGATGTTTCCATTCAACTCTAATAGATTTAAATTTTTAATTCTATAAACACGAATCTTGTTGAAAAAATATGGACTTTTTTTTAATATATTGGAATTTAGAAAAAAACATGGATTAAGGAATCCTAATTGAAAACTGAGTCACATTAGATGTTTCCATCCAATTCTGATGGTGTTAAATGTTTAATTCCATAAACACGAATCTTATTGAAAAATATGGGCCCTTTTTATGTGAAAATATTTGAATTTAAAAAAAACAACACCATTTAAGGAATCCTAATTCCAAACAGAGTCACAGTGGATGCTTCCATTCAATTCTAATAGAGTTACAAATTTAACTTCTTGAAGACTAATCTTGTTAAATAAATAGGGGCCGTTGTATGTGAAAATATTTGAATTTTGAAAAAAACAACACAATTTAAGGAATCCTATTTCCAAACTGAGTCACAGTGGATGTTTACATTCAATTCTAATAAAGTTAAATGTTTAACTCCTTAAACACTAATCTTCTTAAAAAATATGGGCGCTTTTGTATGTGAAAATATTTGGATTTTGAAAAAAAATATGATTTAAGGAATCCAAATTAAAAAACTGAGTCACTGTTGATGTTTCGATTCAATTCTAACAAAGTTAAATGTTTAATTCCATAAACACTAATTTTGTTGAAAAAATATGGGCTTTTTTGGTGAAAAATTAGAATTTTGAAAAAAAAAATATGAATTAAGGAATCCTAATTAAAAACTGTGTCACAGTGGATGTTTCCATTCAATTCTAATAGGGTTAAATGTTTAATTCCATAAACTCAAATCTTATTGAAATAAATATGTGCCTTTTATTATGTGAAAATATTTGAATTTTAAAAAAACACGATTTAAGTAATCCTAATTCCAAACTGAGTCACAGTGGATGTTTCTATTCAATTGTAATACAGTTAAATGTATAATTTCATAAACATGAATCGTGTTGAAAATATATGGGCCCTTTTTTTTGTGGAAATATTTGAATTTTAAAAAAACACGGATAAAGAAATCCTAATTAAAAACTGAGTCACAGTGGATGTTTCCATTCAATTCTTATAGAGCTAAATGTTTAACTCCTTAAATTCTAATCTTCTCGAAAAATATGGGCGCTTTTTTATGTGAAAATATTTGAAAATTTTGAAAAAAAATGATTTAAGGAATCCAATTTAAAAAACTGAGTCATAGTGGATGTTTCGATTCAATTCTAATAAAGTTGAATGTTTAATTCCATAAACACTAATCTTGTTTAAAAAATATGGGCATTTTTTATGTTAAAAAATTAGAATTTTGAAAAAAAAACACAAATTAAGGAATCCTACTTAAAAATTGAGTCACAGTGGATGTTTCCATGCAATTCTAATAGGGTTAAATGTTTAATTCCATAAACACAAATCTTATTGAAATAAATATGTGCCCTTTTTTATCTGAAAATATTTGAATTTAAAAAAACACGATTTAAGTAATCCTAATTCCAAACTGAGTCACAGTGGATGTTTCTATTCAATTGTAATAGTGTTAAATGTTTAATTCCATAAACACGAATCGTGTTGAAAATATATGCGCCCTTTTTTATGTGGAAATATTTAAATTTTTAAGAAACACGGATTAAGAAATTCTAATTAAAAACTGAGTCACAGTGGATGTTTCCATATAATTCTTATAGAGCTAAATGTTTAACTGCTTTTATTCTAATCTTCTTGAAAAATATGGGCGCTTTTTTATTTGAAAATATTTGAATTTGGAAAAAAAACACGATTTAAGGAATTCTAATTAAAAACTTGGTCACAGTGGATATTTCCATTCAATTCTAATTGAATTAAATTTTAAATTCCATAAACACGAATCTTGTTGAAAAAATATGTGCCTTTTTTATTGAAAATATTGGAATTTTGAAAAAAAACATGAATTAAGGAATCCTAATTAGAAACTGAGTCACATTGGATGGTTCCATTCAATTCTAATGGTGTTAAATGTTTAATTCCATAAACACGAATCTTCTTGATAAAATATGGGCCCTTTTTATGTTAAAATATTTGAATTTAATAAAAACAACACAATTTAGGGAATCCTAATTCCAAACAGAGTCACAATGGATGCTTCCATTCAATTCTAATAGAGTTAAAAATTTAACTTCTTAAACACTAATCTTGTTAAAAAAATATGGGATTTGTGTATGTGAAAATATTTGAATTTTGAAAGAAAGTACCACAATTAAAGGAATGATAATTCCAAACTGAGTCACAGTGGATGTTTACATTCAATTGAAACACAGTTAAATGTTTAATTCCATAAACACGAATCTTATTGAAAATATATGGGCCCTTTTTTATGTGAAAATATTTGAATTTTGAAAAAAAAACGAATTAAAAAATCCTAATTAAAAACTGAGTCACAGCGGATGTTTCCATTCAATTCTAATAGAGCTAAATGTTTAACTCCTTAAATTATAATCTTCTTGAAAACATATGGGCGCTTTTTTATGTGAAACTATTTGAATTTAAAAAAAAACAACACGATTTAAGGAATTCTAATTAAAAACTTGGTCACAGTGGATGTTTCCATTCAATTCTAATGGTGTTAAATGTTTAATTCCATAAACACAAATCTTGTTGAAAAAATATGGGCCCTTTTTATGTTAAAATATTTGAATTTAAAAAAAACACAATTTAAGGAATCCTATTTCCAAACAGAGTTATAGTGGATACTTCCATTCAATTCTAATAGAGTTAAAAATTTAACTTCTTAAAGACTAATCTTGTTAAAAAAATATGGGCCCATGTATGTGAAAATATTTGAATTTTGAAAAAAAGAACACAATTTAAGCAATCCTAATTCCAAATTGAAAATATTTGAATTTTGAAAATAACAACACGATTTAAGGAATCATAATTTTAAACAGAGTCACAGTGGATGTTTCCATTCAATTCTAATAGAGCTAAATGTTTAACTCCTTAAATTCTAATCTTCTTGGAAAAATATGGGCGCTTTTTTATATGAAAATATTTGAATTTTAAAAAAACAACACGATTTAAGGAATCCTAATTAAAAACTCAGTCACAGTAGATGTTTCCTTTCAATTCTAATAGAGTTAAATGTTTAATTCCATAAAAACGAATCTTGTTGAAGAAATATGTGCCTTTTTTATGTGAAAATATTGGAATTTTGAAAAAAACATGAATTAAGGAATCCTAATTAAAAACTGAGTCACATTGGATGTTTCCATTCAATTCTAATGGTGCTAAATGTTTAATTCCATAAACACGAATCTTGTTGAAAAAATATGGGACCTTTTTATGTTAAAATATTTGAATTTAATAAAAACAACGCAATTTAGGAAATCCTAATTCCAAACTGAGTCACAGCGGATGCTTCCATTCAATTCTAATAGAGTTAAAAATTTAACTTCTTAAAGACTAATCTTGTTAAAAAAATATGGGATTTGTGTATGTGAAAATATTTGAATTTTGAAAGAAAATAACACAATTAAAGGAATCGTAATTCTAAACTGAGTCACATTGGATGTTTACATTGAATTCTAATAGAGTTAAATGTTTAACTCCTTAAACACTAATCTTCTTAAAAAATATGGGCACTTTTGTTATGTGAAAATATTTGAATTTTGAAAAAAAAAAACACGATTTAAGGAATCCTAATTAAAAATTGAGTCACATTGGATGTTTCCATTCAATTCTAATGGTGTTAAATGTTTAATTCCTTTCACACCAATCTTGTTGATAAAATATGGGCCATTTTTATGTGAAATATTTGAATTTTCAAAAACAAACAACACGATTTAAGGAATTCTAAATCCAAACAGAGTCACAGTGGATGTTTCCATTCAATTCTAATAGAGTTAAATGATTAAGTCCATACACACGAATATTGTTGAAAAAATATTGGATTTTTCTATGTGAAAATATTAGAATTTTCAAAAAAACACGAATTAAGGAATCTTAATTAAAAACTGAGTCACAGTGCATGTTTCGATTCAATTCTAATAGACTTAAATGTTTAATTCCATAAACACGAATCTTGTTGAAAATATGGGCCTTTTTTATGTGAAAATATTTGAATTTTGAAAAAAAACACGATTTTAGGAATCCTAATTAAAAACTGAGTCAAAGTGGATTTTTCCATTCAATTCTAATAGAGTTAAATGTTTATGTCCATAAACACGAATTTTGTTGAAAAAATATGGGCCTTTTTTATGTGAAAATTTTTGAATTTTTAAAAAAACAACAATATTTAAGGAATCCTAATTAAATATTGAGTCACAGTGGCTATTTCCATTCAATTCTAATAGAGTTAAATGTTTATGTCCATAAACACGAATCTTGATGAAAAAATATGGGCCTTTTTATGTGAAAATACTTGAATTTTGAAAAAAAAACACGATTTAAGGAATCCTAATTAAAAACTGAGTTAAAGTGGATGTTTCCATTCAATTCTAATAGAGTTAAATGCTTATTTCAAGAAACATGAATCTTGTTGAAAAAATATGGTCCTTTTTTTTGTGAAAATATTGAATTTTGAAAAAAAATGAATTAAGGAATCATAATTAAAAACAGAGTCATGGTGGATGTTTTATTCAATTCTAATAGTGTGAAATGTTTAATTCCATAAACACGAACCTTGTTGAAAAAATATGGGCCTTTTTTATGTGAAAATATTTGAATTTTGAAAAAAAACACGATTTAAGGAATCCTAATAAAAAACTGAGTCACAGTGGATATTTCCATTCTATTCTAATGGAGTTAAATTTTTATGTCCTTAAACACAAATCTTGTTTAAAAAATAGGGGCCTTTTTATGTGAAAATATTTGAATTTTGAAAAAAAAAAGAGAATTAAGGATTTCTAATTAAAAACTGAGTCACAGTGGTTGTTCCCATTCAATTCTAATAGAGTTAAATGTTTAAATCTTTAAACACTAATCTTGTAAAAAAATTAGGCCATTTTTTATGTGAAAATATTTGAATTTTGAAAAAAAGAACGTATTAAAGAATCCTAATTAAAACCTGAGTCACATTGGATGTTTCCATTCAATACTAATGGTGTTTAATGTTTAATTCCTTAAACACCAATCTTGTTGATAAAATATGGACCCTTTTATGTGAAAGTATTTGAATTTTCAAAAAAACAAAAAACAACACGATTTAAGTAAGTCTAATTCCAAACTTAGTCACACTGGATGTTTCCATTCAATTCGAATAGAGTTAAATGTCAAATTCCATAAACACGAATCTTGTTGAATAAGTATGGGCCTTTTTATGTGAAAATATTAGAATTTTGAAAAGAAACACGATGTAAGGAATCCTAATTAAAAACAGAGTCACAGTAGATGTTTCTATTCAATTGTAATAGAGTTAAATGTTTAACTCCTTAAACACAAATCTTATTAAAAAATATAGTTATTTTTTATGTGAAAATATTTGAATTTTGAAAAAAAAACAGGATTTAAGGAATTCTAATTAAAAATCGAGTCACAGTGGATATTTCCATTCAATTCGAATAGAGTTAAATGTTTATATCCATAAGCACGAATCTTGCTGAAAAAATGTGGGCCTCTTTTATGTGAAAATATTTGAATTTTCAAAAAAACCTGAATTGAGGAATCCAAATTAAAAACTGCGTCACAGTGGATGTTTCCATTCAATTCTAATAGAGTTAAATGTTTAACACCTTAAACACTAATCTTGTAAAAAAAACGTGGGCCCTTTTTTTGTGAAAATATTTGAATTTTGGAAAAAAACGAATTAAGGAATCCTAATTAAAAACCGAGTCACCGTGGATGATTCTATTCAATTCGAAAAGAGTTAAATGTTTAACTCCTTAAACACTAATCTTGTTAAAAAAATTTGGGCACTTTTTTATGTGTAAATATTTGAATTTTGAAAAAAATACAACATGATTTAAGGAATCATATTTAAAAACTAAGTCACAGTGGATGTTTCCATTCAATTCTAATAGAGTTAAATGTTTAATTCCTTAAACTCTAATCTTGTTGAAAAATATGGGCTTTTTTATGTGAAAAAATTAGAATTTTGAAACAAAACACCATGATTTAAGGAAACCTCATTAAAAACTGACTCACACTGGATGTTTCCATTCAATTCTAAAAGAGTTAAATGTTTAATTCCATAAACACAAATCTTGTTGAAAAAATATGGGCCCTTTTTTATGTGAAATTATTTGAATTATGAAAAAAACACGAATTGAGGAATCCAAGTTAAAAACTGCGTCACAGTGGATCTTTCTGTTCAATTCTAATAGCTTTAAACGTTTATGTCCAAAAACACGAATCATGTTGAAAAAATATGGGCCTTTTTTCTGTGAAAATATTTGAATTTTGAAAAAAAAACAAGATTTAAGGAATGCTAATAAAAAACTCAATCACAGTCAATGTTTCCATTCAATTCTAATAGAGTTAAATGTTTAATTCCTTAAACTCTAATCTTGTTGAAAAATATGGGCTTTTTTATGTGAAAAAATCACGAATTAATGAATCCTAATTAAAAACTGTGTCACAAGGGATGTTTCCTTTCAATTCTAATAGAGTTAAATGTTTAATTCCAAAACACATATCTTGTTGAAAAAAAGGGCCCTTATTTATGTGAAAATATTTGAATTTTGAAAAAAACACAAATTGAGGAATCCAAATTAAAAACTGCGTCACAGTGGATCTTTCTGTTCAATTCTAATAGCTTTAAATGTTTATGTCCATAAACACGAATCTTGTTGAAAAAATATGGGCCTTTTTTATGGGAAAATATATGAATTTCAAAAAAAACACGAATTAAGCAATCCTAATTAAATACAGAGTCACATTGGATGTTTCCATTCAATTCTAATAGTGTGAAATATTTAATTCCATAAACAAGAATCTTGTTGAAAAAATATGGGCATTTTGTAAGTGAAAAAATTTGATATTTGAAAAAAAAAACAAGATTTAAGGAATCCTAATTAAAAACTGAGTAACAGTGGATATTTTTGTTCAATTCTAATAGCGTTAAATGTTTATATGCATAAACACAAATCTTGTTGAAAAAATATGGGCCCTTTTTATGTGAAAATATTAGAATTTTGAAAAAACATGGTTTATGGAATCCTAATTAAAAACTAAGTCACAGTGGATGTTTCCGTTCAATTCTAATAGAGTTAAATGTTTAATTCCTTAAACTCTAATCTTGTTGAAAAATATGGGCTTTTAAATGTGAAAAAATTAGAATTTTGAAAAAAAAACACGAATTAAGGAATCCTAATTAAAAACTGTGTCACAGTGGATGTTTCCGTTCAATTCTAATAGAGTTAAATGTTTAATTCCATAAACACATATCTTGTTGAAAAAATAAGGGCCCTTTTTTATGTGAAAATATTTGAATTTTAAAAAAACAACACGATTTAAGGAATCATAATTTTAAACAGAGTCACAGTGGATGTTTCCATTCAATTCTAATAGAGTTAAATGTTTAATTCCATAAACACAAATCTTGTTGAAAAAATATGGGCCTTTTTTATATGAAAATATTTGAATTTTAAAAAAACAACACGATTTAAGGAATCCTAATTAAAAACTCAGTCACAGTAGATGTTTCCTTTCAATTCTA
>JANTPZ010011320.1:0-14319 GCA_025593235.1 Vachellia pachyceras | reverse complement strand
GCTAAATTTAGCGACCCTCGTTTTAGCGACGGATTTAGCGACGGATTTTTTCCGTCGCTAAATCTGCTTTTTCCGTCGCTAAAGCTGATTTTTCCGTCGCTAATTCCGTCGCTAAAACTGATTTTTCTGGTAGTGCATCGGTAGATTGATTGCTTGTCTATCAATTTGCTGATAAGGTCGTGATGAACTCTTAGATTGCATTGGTATCGGTGCCGATGCTGTGGCCCGTAGGGGTGATGCATTGGCATTGTCAGAATTCACACTCAAATTCCTTGCTCCTCTAAGAGTAAGCCTTTAATACTCTGTCAACTTTTTTGGTCATTACTTGTTCTGTTGTTGAGTAAAATATCATGCTGATAAATGGCAGTAATACAAGCATATGATGTCTTACATACGAATAGTTCTATTTACTAATATTCGATTTCATTCTAAAAACGTGCAACCAGAGTGGAGATAAATTTGTTGTAAGGGTTAGACTTTCCGGTACTTCAGGTGCTCGACTGTGCTTTGATCATTTAATCTTCAAGCTGCCAGGCCTAGAGGTTCATCTCTGTCACCTCTGCTTCAATATTTTTCCACATTCTTGATAGTTTCTCTTCATGTTGTCTGAATTTGATGGCAGCCTATCTTGGAAGCCAAGGGCACCGGTGTGTGGCTTGACAAAAATTACCGTCCTGTCCGTGTTCCATCAGAGATGAAGTCCAAATTTGTGCAGTTTCTTCGAAACGAGGAGGCTTCAATTAATTCTTCTCCTGAAAGGAATACTAGTGACAGCAGTTTTTCATTATGAGAATATTCAGGAAGATAAGTAGTGATATGCATCCCCTCAATTCCTTCTGGGAATTGGGAAGAGAATGGGATGACTCTATGATGGTACAAGTCAAGCAAACCAATTTCCAAAAATGTAAAATATCCGATATGTATGAAGATTTATTGATGTATATGTATGCAGGTTGCTTCTGACAATTTCCAAGAAAGTTTGAAGAGAACAAGAAATGAGTTTTTTCCCATTCCATTTGTGCTCTGTTTTCCTGAATTCTCAAGCCCTCATTAGTTTGATCCCTGGATTAGGTATAGATGACCCAAGTTTTCTCGGTCAAAGTTAACAAATTAACACGAATCACAAATTTCTGTGTTTAAATGTCGCCGTTGGCGATCTATAAAGAACGTCAAAAGCAAGACAGTGTGGAGTATCTGTCAACTTTTCAAATACCACAGCTTGAAGGCCAACACACCAAAATATCAAACTAAAACATATGCAGTTTCTTGGAAAATCGATTGACTTGAACGATACGAAACACACAAAACTAGCATCACTGTATAACGGTATTCTTCACCGCGCGCATTGTGAGCCGGCTGAATTTATTGAGATTGAGTCTCCCTGTATGATATAGGCGATAGATTTGAGTTACTAAATATTATTCGATGGAACTCATACCTATCCAAAAATCCAAAAGGGACCAGAACTGTTTAGGAACAAAGTCGTGCACGGCTTATGCATTGAATCACGAGAGGAAACAAAATAACACATCATTCACAAAATAAAGCAATGTGTTATGAGTTTGACGGTTGGGGAAGAATGGTAGATATGATAACCCCACCAGAATTTTAAAGACCATAATCTCCCAGCCAAGGCCAAGGGTTGTACTCTGTACAGTCACAAGCTCTCAGAGAGATAGAGAGAGGGAGGGAGAGATGGAAGAAGAAGGAGGTGGTGATGGTAGGAATTCATGAGAGCGAATGCAGAAGATACGCTCTCCAATGGGCTCTGCAAAACACAGCTCATGCCCTTTCCGATCTGAAGCTCATCATCTTCTAGGCTCAACCTGATGACGATCTAGGTTATGCTTGTAGTGCAATTTTACATTACTCATATAAGTTAAAGATAAAACTATTCTCATATACTTATCTCAAAATCCGTAAAATGGTTCTATCAACGGATTATCAAACCTGCAATATATATCTTGTATTTACAGCAAGAGACTGTACTGAATGAGATAATATTATTTTGAAATTTCAAGTCACCAAATGAGTCAGCACTACAGCAAAGATGATGATTAAAACAAATGTTGATGAAGATGCTTACAGTAATTAAGATGGGACTCAAAATCATATAGTCCACTCAATTGCTTTCCAAAATCATACAGTAATTAAGATATGATCCATCTATATATAATGGTAGTGATGGTGACATCTGAATTACCAACGACAAAGTGAGACGGTGGGATCGATCAATGAAGCAGAGCTGTACGTGAAAGGGCAAATACCAGTACATGCATTGCATTAATAATCAAATATTTACACGCAACTTGATTAATTAAAAGGGACACTTCAGAGTGACATTTTGATGCAGAAAGGGGAAGAGGAAGAGAGAAAGAGACTGAGAGAAGAAGAAGCAAGGAGAGATTAAGGTCTTGTTTGGAAATCAATTCTAGAATCTAGATTTAGTTTCAAAACTTAGGTTTTTGTCCAAGCAAAAAAAAATTTCAAAATTTTCCAAAATCTATTCTCCAAAACCTAGGTTTTACCTCGGAATCTGTAAAAACTATTTTCAAAATCACATTCAACCAAGCTCTAAGAGAGAGGTAGAAAAATAATATTATTTCTTCAAAACAAATAACTACGTACAATGAGATATGTGAGGGCTATTTATAGACTCACTCAAACCCTAGAACTAATGATAAGGAAATTAAGTACAATAATGATAATAGCGTGCCCGTTTGAAAAACCGTTGGGAGAATGCATTTGGCAGAATGCATTTATATTTGGATAAACGTTGGATTCAAGTGTATTTATTCTGCCAAAAAGGAGTTTTTTGCTCAGAATGTATTTTGAAAGAATGAGTTACCATACACTAGAGTTTGCAAGCTAATGAACTTTTAGATCTCCAAAAAGGTGTTCCTAAACACACCCAATATTGTTTTTAAGCCCAATCCATAGAACTCTGACGAATTGGCCCAATCAACCCAATGAACTTTTCAACCCATCATCATACTCAGCCCATGGATCATGGCAATGCCACCCAAGCCTGTGCAGTCGCCTTGATTATCCCATCTTTGATTGAACAATGGACTAATGTTGAAGCTGAAAAAAAAAATTAATCAGGGACATGAGTAACTTTTTTACAAGAAAATGAAATGCTTTTTTTGAACAAAAAGGAAAAGGAAATGCTGTAATCCATTAATTTAAAAGGCAATAATATGACAAGCGTAGTTAAAAAGAATTTTGCTTATATCAGCACATTTGACCTTTCACAAAAATTACGAGGGTTACCAACAAATGTTGGGGTGCAGTGATAAAGACAACTGTCACTTCTCCATGCGAACGCGAGTTTGAACTTGGAGTTGCCCTTGTTGGGAAGAGATTACCCGATCTTGATGCAAAGCATTTTATAATGGTGTACCAAAATCATATCACCACTCCGGATTAGTCGATCAACCTAGGTTACTTGGCCTGTTGAAGAATATCAGGGATTCAGGAAAATGTGTCGAATACCGGGAGGGATCGTGGGGGCGATAGGCCTATCTGCCCTTAATCACACACAAAAAAGTACGAGGATTGATTAATGATATGAAAATTATTATCTATATGTGTCCTTGATCACCCATCTCCTTGGATTAATTAGGCGGTAAGTGATGAGGGAATTTTGTAGTCTGCTTTGTTTTTTGTAATCTGAGTTTTAAGTTATAGAATTCAGTATTAAGTCAAAAAAAATTATTGTTTATATTATATCATGAGAAATCTTTTCTAAATAATCTGATATACTATTATTACCATCTCTGCATACATGATTAGCCAAAGCCTATTAATGGCTATGGATAAGAAGCTTGGTGTCATCAACAGGGATCGCATGTAATATTTTATTTCCAAGAAGAACGCATTTTGTTGCATATTATTTAATAAATCCAACCTATGATGTCCTGTGTCATACATTTTCAGCAGAATAAAAAATTAATAACCTCTTTTCACTAATATAAGATTGAGTCAACTAATTTAAGGATATTGATAAAGCTAAATAAATTTGTTTATATTATTTGTATTTATCGATTTTTTACAGATTAATTTATCTGATTTATAAATTAATATATAATTTAATGATTGATATAAGTATTTTAGATACATCATACATTATAAGATATAATTAAATAATTTATTTTAATTTTTTAATCTTTTTAAATTATTGGATCGGTTCTTGTATTAAGTAGGTAGACGTAATACATTTACATATATTGGACTCTTTTGGGAACATGATAGAAAATTACTTTTACATAAATCGAGATAAATATATAAAAAAAATTATCTCATTTTACAAAAAAAAAATGGTTACATTTCACTTTTAAAAATGTTTCAAACAAGCCCATCTATTATCAAGAGAGACGATTAAAGAGGGACACAAACGATAATCCCAAACAGTACGGTCGTTGCTTCTGCATGGGTTGTAACGCCTATAATTTTAGGAGGAAATCCCTAATCCTTTTCAGTGTTGCGGCCATTTTCATTTCCTTCCCCTATGCGAGCTACTACGATGATGCCTTCGCTGATCTTCAGTCCTACATCATTTCATCTCCACTGCCCAACACCTTCTGTCCAGATGATCCACCGGTCTTCCAAGCCAACACCGGTGCTCCGATCAGTTACCCCGGTGAGGGGCGTCGCTTCCTCACCAGTTTTTAATCTCAAGGCTGGGAAAGGGTAGTTGCGATTTCCCCTGTCATGGAATACTCTTTATTCTTTGTGTCATTAACTTCCTTGCTTTATCTGTTTGATAGAGCGGAATTTGAAATTGAAGCTAGGAACTTGGGGTTGGGGGCTAAAAGCCTCTATGGGATGAAATAGAAACTTCATTTCGATAGCAACGAAACTTTTCTGGTATCATTTGATGTCGAAGTTAGGAGCTTGAAATTGAAGCTTACCTCTTTGCCATTGATGGCCTGCGGCTAAATTTTATTTAATCCTCTTGGCTCACCCTTGTATGTGCAATTACCGGAAGGTTTTCTGACGTTTAATGGTGCGGGATTTGTGGGATTATGTCAATTTCTATCGGTAACAGCCTTGAAAATAAAACTATCGCATTATATATATATATATATATATATATATCTTCGGAATATTTTTTTCCACGTTCTTGACTTGAATTAACAAGGACATTTTGAAAAGTTAGGGAAGCTTTTGAACCTCTAGGTGGACATTGGACAGCATAATAGTCCATGCATTTATTTGCGTTTGCTCATTAAGTTGATTGAAATGGAACTCAGTCAATCTTTGGATCACACATTATTTTTTTCACACAAGCTTGTCGTTTGCGTTCTGTATTATACCATTCATGCTTTTTGCTCATACACTTGCTTGTTGTTTTGCAGAATGAGTGGGTTCTTTGATGTTGAACTTAAAGTCCGCGATTATGAACTGGATCAGTATGGAGTGGTCAACAATGCAGTTTATGCAAGTTATTGCCAACATTGTGCGATTTCATGAACTTATGCATTTCAGTTGCCAACACTATGAACTGTTTCTCTTACTGAATTATCATCTTTCCGCATAAATTATCCCAGACAATACTTTTTATTATCTGAATTCTGAGTACACATCATAAATGAGTGACACATGACTATTTTATATTTGACATATTTGATTCACAACTTCACTTGAATAGTAAAACAAACAGTATATCTCAATTTGTGGAAGACCATGGTTCTGTGTGTATGGTTGTTGATAACAAATCGCATAGCCAAAAGCTATGGATGATGTTCTTATTAGTTACAGTCCTAGATTCATTCTGAATTATGTTGATAAAAACTGCGAGGCTTACTTCCTAGCTTACATCGGTAGATTGATTGCTTCTCTATCAATTTGCTGATAAGGTCGTCATGAACTCTTAGAAAGCATTGGTATTAGCGCCGATGCTGTGGCCCGTACTGGTGATGCATTGGCATTGTCAGAATTGTCACTCAAATTCCTTGCTCCTCTAAGAGTAAGCCTTTAATACTCTCTTTCAACTTTTTGGTCATTAATTGTTCTGTTGTTGAGTACATATCATGTTGATATACACTTGCGAGCATATGATGTAATGTATCAAGATAGTTCTATTTACTAATATTTGATTTCATTCTAAGAACGTGCTACCAGAGTGGAGATAAATTTGTTGTGAGGGTTAGAATTTCGGGTTCTTCAGCAGCTCGTTTGTACTTTGATCATTTCATCTTTAAGCTGCCAAGCCTAGAGGTTCATCTCTGTCACCTATACTTTAATCTTTCTCCACATTCTTGATAGTTTCTCTTGATATTTTCTGAATTTGATGGCAGCCTATCTTGGAAGCCAAGTGTACTGCTGTTTGGCTTGACAAAAATTACCGTCCGGTTCGTATTCCATCAGAGATGAAGTCAAAATTTGTGCAGTTTCTTCAAAACGAGGACGCTTAAATTAATTCTTCTTCTAAAGGAATAGTAATGACAGTAGTTTTTTATTATGGGAATATTCAGGAAAATAACTAGTGGTATACATCCCCTCAATTCCTCCTGGGAATTGGGAAGAGAATGAGATGGCTCTATGATGATACAAGCCCAGCAAACCAATTTAAAAAATGTAAAATGTACGAGATGCAAAGTACAAACCAAATATATATATATATGAATTATTTTACGGATTGATTTATCGATGTATATGTATGAAGGTTGCCACTGCCAATGCATTAGATTGGTGTAGAAGTTTGAAGAGAACAAGAAATGAGATTTTTACCATTTCATTTGCGCGCTGTCTTCCTGAATTCTTAAGTCCTCATTAGTTGACTGTGGTCTTTTACGTGTAAGGGTTCAAGTGTTGCGGCGGATCCCTTCAGACTGTACCTGGTCTGTGTGAGTGATACTGGAGAATTTCTTCTGGTGGAGACTAATAGCAAGTTATTCTGTCATGAGCTCCCTCCAACAAGATGAATGTAAGTAAAGAAGGGAGAAGTAGCAGTTCAGAAATTTGAGCCTCTAATTATCAAGCTCAAAAAGTTGTTTTTAACTGTTAATTAATGTAACGTAGTATTTGATTTGGTGTTGTTTCATACTGATTGTGTTCCCCACCAGAAGAACAAATACAACAGAATTACTTATTCTAATCAAGGCTTCCTAGTTCACGCACGCGAAATGAATTAAAGAATATCATTTTTATTCGATTTATCATATGCTGCATATGACACACCGGCCCAACAATTGATAGATAAAGTGCCTATTTGAGAACACGGTAGAAAAGTACTTTTACGCTAGTCAATGTAAATATGTTAAGGAAATTATCTCGTTTTACGAAAAAACACTGATCAACGTGCGTTTGGTTTTTTTTCAAACGCTCCAACAAACAAGCCCAAAGTCTGACGGATAGCATTTAATGTCTGTATAGGAATCCGTTGAAAAAGTGATTTTACGTAAATCGGGGTAAGTATGTGAGAAAATGTTTTATCTCGATTTGTATATACGGTGAAAAAAGTAGAAAATAAGTGTTCTCAAACAGGACGTAAGAATGTGTCATTTCTTTTTAACCGTTTTTGAATTTGAAGGTAGGGGGTGTTTGGAAAAGCATTTGTAAACCCCAAACGTGCGTTCTACGGTGTTTTTTTTAAATCGAGATAATCTCCTTCACAAACTTACCTCGTAAATAGTAAAATCATTTCTCCACCGCTTTTCTAAATGTGCACATGCTGTGATTTCTGTGAACCTGTGAGAGTCAAATTATGCTATTTATATTTTCTTCAATGCATATATTTGAAATGTGGGCAGGACTCTCGACAGAACATTAAAACTCATTGTTTGATCCCTGGATTAGGTACAGAGGACAGAGGTATTCTTAATCAAAGTTAACAAATTAACAGAAATCACAAATTCATGAGAAACCGTTGTTGATCTTTAAAGAACATCAAAAGAAAAACACTGCGGGGTATCTGTCAACTTCTCAAATACCAAAACTTGAAGGCTAACAACACCCAGTCAAACTAAATCATATGCCGTTTCTTGGAAAAAATTTTGAAAGATACGAAACGCCAAAACTATCCTAATGCCAAAAACCGATTTCATTAAACAAATTTGTAGCTACCAACGTTAAAAAAAGAAAGTCTCTTCATTGCTTCAATGTTGTGACCTACTATAAGGTGCTTCAAATCAAGACTTTTAGACACAGCTTTCTAACATCATGCGTACCTCCTTTGTTTTTCTGCCTTACTGATTTCTATTACTTTCCATTGATTCTGTTTCTCTGTATCCTTACAGAAAGAATCCGTTTAATCATAGAGAGTGTCACAACTTGCTCTGCCAGTAATCTTGTATTTTTTATTTACAAATGTTGCTACCAACATGATGAGTAGAGCACTGCAGAGCAATTAGAAGATCTACTGAATTATTTCAGCCACCTACGGCAGAGTTTCCCTGTACGGCATAGTCGATAGATTTGAATTACGAATTCTATTCGATGGAACTCATGCCTATCCAGAAATCCAAAAAGAAGAACTGTTTTGATACAGAGGAACAAAGTCGTGCACGGCTTACATTGAATCACGAGAGGAAACAAAATAACACATCATTCACAAAATAAAGATCATAACATCCCGGCCAAGGCCTAGGGCTGTACTATGTACAGTCAGAAGCTCTCTTATAGCTCATGCAGATACCTCTCCAATGGGCTCTGCAAAATCTAGCTCATGCCCTTTCCGATTCGAAGCTCATCCATCATCTTCTCGGCTCAACCTAATGACGATCTAGGTTATGCTTATGCTTCCTCCTTGGGTACTGCCCGTACGGTTCTCTTCTTCCACGCTTCTGATTTCTACTTAAATTCCGAAAGACAAACATTTAAGTTCAGAAGTTTATATCGTTGTTACATCAACTGAATTTCTCAATAACTGTCATCTTCTCTGCTTTCTTGCTTTTGCAGCTCCCCAGTTGATACTGTCCTTGCAGGAAAATAGAAAGAAGCTCGCGTTAGATTTGCTGCAGAAAGCTAAGGAAATCTGTGCTCAACATGGGGTATGATTGCCTCCCTTTTTTTATAAATAACATAATAGCTCTTTAGTTTCTTTCTTTTTTTTTTTGGGTGTTTTGATCAAGCCAGTTAATGAAAGTGATGTAATCACTTCTTAGGCAATATTAAAACCATGGTTGGTTCCTGCTGGTCCATAAAGCAGCTATATCTGTATAAGCCACTGTTATAGGATAATTCGCGGACCAATTTTCCCCATTCTGCACCATTCGTATGCTGTAAACCTTGGATCTGGACTACTCCAAAACAGTACCATATAGTAGTTAATGTGCATGAGCTCATGATGTGGTGCCTTTGGATTCATACAAGTTTTGCTTTGCTCTGCTTCTTCCGATTGTTGTGGATGCTCAATTTCTCCAAGAATGTTGTTCATGTACTGTGTTGAAGCTTCTAAAATGAATATGCCTTTAATGAAGCAAAGGATCTCATAATGTGTTGTTTCTGTAGATTGATGCAGAGACAGTCACAGAAACTGGAAATCCCAAGGAAGAAATATGTGTGGCAGCCATGGCCGGGGAGCCATACAGAGGTTCTAAAGCTTAATTTCTGTTAATCAGTGGCATAATTGACAACGTTTATAGTGATCTATGGACAAAAAGAACTTAAATTTAGAGCAATTCTTAAACTGTGTTGCTGGAACAGGGCGTTTCTGGGAAGCGTTAGCAACTATTGTGTTCAGCATGCCGAGTGGCATGTCCTCGTTGTAAAGAACAAAGCTTCATGAAGGAGTTGATTAGTTCGCGTCAACACATATACATATATATATGTATATGTGTATGTACGTATGTATTGGTTCCTTTATGAATAAGACGGGAAGACATTGGTGATATGCACATCCCTTCAATTGCTCCTGGGAACTGGGATGAGAATGAGATCATGATAGATTGATAAAGAAATTTGAGGAGAATCATAAACTGTGATTTTCCCTTTCTATCTGTGTTCGTTGGCCACCTGAAGAACGAATGCAACAGTCAACAGAGCTTGCTTTCTGATTGGCTTCACTTACCTGATGGATGATATCGGTGAAAAAACTTTAGAACTGAGATATTGTTCAGGGAAAATGACATTAAAGGAACATAAAAAATACGAAATGATAGAAAGATGATTCCAAATTCAAAAACCCACGATGAGTATTAATATTTCAAGTGTCTTTATGAAATTGCAATGAAATGATAAAAATACCCCAAAACAAAAAAAAAATTAGGAAGAATCCTTCAACCACCGGTGACCCCTAGCTAGAGCTCCAACGGGGTGGGCTATCACTGTTTTTCAATATAAATATATTATAAAGTTAAATATACATATTAGTGAAATCTCCTTGCAGGCAACTTCTCATGACTTGTCCCTTTAGCTAGCTGTACAATGATATGTGTTTGGAAATCCCTTAGGAGAAATGAGTTTACAGATTTTGAGAAGAATTTATGAAATCCAAGAAAAATTTACAGATTTCGAGATGATTTTTATGGATTTTGAGATAGTCTTATCTTAACTTGCGTGCACCGTTTTTCTTTTCGCTAAGAAAAATCTTTTTTTGCTAAGTAGACAAAATTCAGTGACTAATTGTAGGAAGTGATCGTCCCTCCCATATTTAATTCTCTTTACTTCATTGTCATTGGAATGCATTTATATATATCCTTTCTGATTTGGATAAATTAAAAGAAATTAGTTATTTAAGATAATATATTATCTGTTTTTAAAATTTCCTTTTTATCATGGCTACCCTCATATAACAAATATTTAATATATGCAATTAATTAGATATTTTGGCAAAAACATTATAAATGTAAAAGATAAAATGAATTAAAATATTATATTTAATATAATTCTCAATTAACTCTTATATTAAGTATCGGTAAGAGAGTGTATACCTGAAGTTTTTCTCTACCTAAGTAAATGATATATGTACATTCATTTTTTTAAAAAAATGGAATTAAAGCATATGATTGAAAGAACCTGTTATATGTGTAATGTCTTTATTGGTGAAGTGAAAGAATTCGATTTGATCATGCCATACGTTTGCAGCAGGATTCGAGTTCATTAGGTATAGGAACCACTGAGTTTTCTGTCGACGAGGACACCGCCGCTGTTCCACGCTCCGCACACGCCTGCTGGTGGTTGAAGACGCTGATCTGACACGTCAGTAGGCCTGCCCAATCATCGTCAGCTCGTCCCAGTCATCCCCTGACATGTGTCACAGTCTGCCATATCAACAGTCCCAGTCAACCAAACTTTCGGTAATTACACTTTACCTCTAAACTTTTCATAATTACATTAATACCCCCTAACCTTTTTAAAATTACACTTTTGCCCTAAACTTTTCAAAATTGCATTTACCTTGAACTTTCTGAAATTCATTTTCACCCCTGAACTTTCAAAAATTACATTTTGGCCCCTGAAGTTTTTGACATTACAGTTTCACCCTTAAAATTTTCCCAAATTACACTTTGCCAGGGTCCAGGGTTTTCCGACCTTCTAAGCATGATAGTGATGCCTGTTTGGCTGAAAAGTCACTGGAAGCATGAGTTTCAACACTGGCAGTGACCCTCTCCGGTTTGCTTCTATGCAACTCCGCTTTCTGGACGTTTTCAGGTGGCTCCCTCTCTCTGGAACCTAGTTCTTGATACCAAAAATGGTATATGAACTACTGAGCTCGCTCTGAAACTCTTGAAACACAGTAATTCTTATTCCTCAAGTATGCCTCATACAATCCAGTGGCCTCTCTATCTATACTAGTCAAACCTAGACAATGTCTTGAAGCCTCTTAAAGAGAGGTTACAAATGATTAATGGGCATTATGGCCATTATGAGTAAAAACGACACTGAGCCTTCAATGTCCTTCACTCCACCATTTCATCCGTTCCACGTTATGTAGCCAATTAAAAGTGTTTTTTTATTTAAATATATGTATCATTTTTTTTTGAAGTACGGGACCATACCCATCAAGAGTACATGATGTGGCCTATTTGAAAATAGAAAATAGTTATGACTTGTTTTTGCAAGGCCTGTTTCGTTTAATATGTTATGACTTGTTTTTTTTTAATAATAGTGATTGCATTACTCAAAATTGTCCATTAAAAAGTTCAAGAAGAAATCTAAGTATCAAGTTGCCACCCCTTAAAGGAGGGTAGGGATTAATCTAGAATACAGCAATGTTCAATTATAACATGAGACATCTTAGCTAAGTGATCCGCTCTATGCATGTTTTCTCTAACCTTATTGTTAATCATGACATGTCAGGTTCTAGCATCATTAACACTATCTCTAAAAATATAACTGACATCACACCCTTGGCACAGCAATACATGGCTAATTTGAAAACACAATAGAGAAGTATTTTTACGTAAATCAAGATAATATGTGAAGAGGGTTATCTTATTTTACGAAAAAACACTATTAAATATGCATTTGAACTCCTCGTAAGCTCAATCAAACATGATCACAATCTCTCCATTCCATTCCGGTAGATATGGATGAAGGCCATTAATCACCCCACTAACTCAAGCTATTACAATGGAAACAAGGGTGGGACTTGTGTGTGTTTTAGAATCTGTCTAGAGAAAAGAGTTTACGGATTTCAAAAAAAATTATTGAATTCAATAAAAATTTATAAATTTTAAGATTTTTTTTATAATTTTAAAGTACTTTTTATAAATTTTAAGATGTTCTGTATCTTGATCATGTACACCGTTTGCTAATGATTTGCCGACATGCACGAAGAAACGAGCTCCTCTCGTCCTATGCACGGTAAAGAAATCAAAGAGTTAAAGGCGACGTGACAGAGTGGGTCATCAAGTCATGGCTAAAGGTGTTGAACAACCAGAAACCTTATCCAGCAGTACGGGAACCATCAATCAACACACAACCACCCACCAATGGCAATGACCCACTCTTGCTTCCTTTATCATCAACCATATTACGCAAATCCTTATTTTCCCCTACGCTTTCAATTCATGTGGGTCCTCTCCATGGAATCCTAACATATATAGGGCTTATTTGGGGAGGCTGTTTACCTTCCAAAAGTCATTCATGTGCTTACCGAGATAAAATTCCTCTCGTATATTTACCTCAAAATTTGTGTCCGTTCTCTCAACAGACTATCCAAACAAGCCCATAAATAACAATGGATGTTTTTGGGAGTCCTCGAAGAAATGAATTTACTGTTGGAATTTCTTAAACATACAAGTTCAATGGAATAATATGAAGGATAGCGGAAGCGTACCTGAATCCATGGATGCGTGTGACGGAAGGGCTGATCAACCAGGTTATCACCAAGGGAAGAGAGAGAACCGACCACGGATGGGGAAGCGAGACGGCCAAATGAAACCTCTTGGCTAACCCGGGGACCATAGCCCTGAATTTATAGAGGGGCCCCGTATTCAGCCCATCAATGAATACGGGCCAGCAAATCGGGCCTCAGTATATATTAGTCCATGACATTGGATTGAGCCCACTTAATTCCTTAAACCTTATTAGATCACTTTATAAATTGGGCCGGGATAAGAAATAATGACACCCACATATAAGTGAAATATGTGGCCCATTGTTGAATTATTCCAACAATCTCCCACTGGGGCACATATGTAACTTAAATATGTGAAAACTTTATGCGCGCAAAATTGCCATTATTTATTCCCTAAACAATCCGGTCCATTAATTGCATCCATATAGAACCAAATAGGATGTTCGTCGTATTACACATAACTAAATCCCAGAATGATCACATATATGAACACAACCAAATGACATGGATCAATCATGGATATACTGCATGGAAAATTTCATGAATGTGATCTGTACATGCCTATTTTCCAACTGATCCTCCTTAGTGAGATCAACTTTAATCATATCATGCAGAATGGTAAACTGAAGTAAAACTTTAACCGAAAACCGAATAACTTTATTTCTGATCAGAATAAATACCTAAATGTTCATGAAATCAAACACCAAATACATACTCCCACTAAACCAGGATATCCTTATCATAAAACACACCCATTCGAGCTATGTGCTCGTGAAAGACTTTGGGTGTTACTCCCTTTGCTAGCAGTTCAAAAAATTATGGAGTATGTCCGAATGTGTTCGATAGAAAACTGTCCATTCTGCTCCCTATCCTTAACGGCTAGGTATCGGAATAAAAGACTGTCGTCATATTGTCACAATATAACTTTAATCGTCTTTCAATACTTTACGCGATTTGCAGCCCAGTGACAAGGTTGCGCAGTCATATTCCATGGTTGGATGCCTCCAAAAAAAAAATGCTACATGCTTTGCTTCCATAAGAGAGGAAGCTCCAAGAAAAGGCTTTACCAG
>JANTPZ010011319.1:0-11840 GCA_025593235.1 Vachellia pachyceras | reverse complement strand
TAACCCTCAGAGTGCTAGAGAGTGTAAGAGCATTCTAGAGAAGTCTACACATCTCTAGCCTCATTATTTTAATATTTATCTCTAGATTTTTCCATGTAAATATCTTAGATATTTGTTGGGATATTTCTAGATGATGAATTGTAACCGTAGGATTGATTCAATCCCAACCGTCCATTAAGGAGGTGGGAATAGTAAGGAGGTGGAAGTTGCCTATAAATACCACTCCCCTCTTCATTTGTAAAGCATCCTTGAGTTCTCTAAATCAATACTACTCTCACATTCTCTAAGCTCTTTCTCTTGCCCTCAAGCTTTCCCTTTTCCTCAACTTTGCCAAGCATCCTCTTTCATAGAAAATAGGCTTACTTAGCAACTTCTAGTGAAGATTGTTTAAGCGCCGCACGGGTCGAAAGACTAGCCCCGTGACAATAGGCTGATGATAGGCACACACCCATTCACCTGGTGCCTCCAAGAAGTCACGTTGGACCACAATTTTATATCACAATGCTAATAATGTTTCATCTAGTGCAGGTAAAATGGGTTGGCCCCGCCAGCCAGTAAGGTGGCGGGCTGGACTCAGCCCGCCACCCTCAACCAGCAGGTTAGGCGGGCTGAGCCCACGGGTTGGCAGGCCAGCTCGCCTAACCCGTTTTTATTTTTAAAAAAAATATATTTTATGTATTTTTTACATTTTTTTATCCTAATATTTTTTACAAAGGGAAAAGTAATATTAAACTCTATTTTTAGGAAATTATTGAACATTTATTCATAGAATTTGAAACAGAATATCAAAAATATGCAATCTTATAGAAAAAATTGAGTAAAAAAAGGAAAAAGAATTTATTTTTTATTTTTTTAAAAAAATAAAAAAGGTAGCGGGTTGGGTTTTGATGAATTATGTGGTAGTGTTAACTATGCATTATTTTTTTAACTATGTGGTAGTGTTTTGATGAATGTTATTTGATGGTTCCTTATCATCATTCAATAAGCTTGAAATGAAAAAAACGTAAAATATTGGAGTCCTAAACTACTTCGAATAGTCCAGCAACCTAGTTGATCAAAGTTCAATACAGTTTCAGCATTGGTCCAGTATGGATTTGATCGGACCATAGGCTACCAGACCATAAAACAAATAGATTTCTTGTTGAACTCTGTTCTGATCCGATCTATCCAATATCCAACCATAATTTGATCTACTTTTTTTAATAATTTTTTTTTTGAAAATTATAAGATATAAGAGGATCAATTAAAAATGTTAAACTATACTTATCATTAGTGCCCTGCATGGTGCAAAATCTAGTCAGCTTAGAATTGGAAATGTGTAATAGGCTAATATTAAAAAAAGAAAAAGAAAAAGACAGCATGATTTGTGAAAGGCGGCAGGGGTCCTGGCTGGGCATCTCAATTATTGGATAACTATGCATACCTTTCCTGTGTGACTCAAGTTTGTCCCCCAATTTGTCGATGTGGGGCCCACCATCCACTTGTCGTTTGATTGTCAACACAAGGGCCCGCTAAAATATTTGTCGATTTTTTTTTGTTAAGTTTTTTTTTTTACTCATGAAGTTTTCATTTATAAGTAATATATTATTGTGTTAGTTTTTTTTAACGTTGTCCCGGAAGCTTTAAATTGAGAAATTTACTGTTTGATCTCATATAAGGGATTTATTTATCAAATGGTCCCAAATTTTAAAATATTTAAAAAATGGTTCCAGAGGTGTTGTCAATGCAGCATATGGAGTTGTCAGGTGTTGTCACGTGATAACACCATGCGCTGCATTGACAACACGATGTGCTGCATTGACAACACCTCTGGGACCATTTTTTAAATATTTTAAAATTTGGGACCATTTGATAAATATCTTCACTATGTGGAACCAAACAGTAAATTTCCCCTTTAAATTTGAGTAATATCACCCTGCCATTCAGGTTAAATTTGATCGATAATTGATCAAATATACTGAGCTAACATATCTACATATCATCCAACCAATTTAAAAAAAAGTGAAATTGATGACTATAAACTTAATAGCTCAGCATATTTAGTTAAATTATGGTTAAATTTGACTTAGGTAACGGTCGAATGATTACTGAGATTTGAAAGCTTTCAAGATAACATTACACAAATAAACAACTTTTAGATACCTAATGATTCTGAACAAAAACTTTCATAAAAATTTTATTTTAACCCATAAAAAGATGTGGATCACGTAAAATTGACAGTTCAATATATTTAATCAATTAGCTGTCAAATTTAAATTGAATAAGGGCTAGGTTAACATTGCTATAATTTGAAACTTTTGGATAGAATTAAACCTGAAAAAAATTTGCAAAATAAAATGAACCTTAACTCCGTTTTTTCCATCAAAATGAGGAAATTTTGAACTAAGTAACTCAATAGAAAATTTGAAACGACAAGAAATATTATTTTAAAAATTATAAACTTTGAATAGACAAATATTAAGTATGAAATGTATACATGGAAAAATTTCCTAATATGTATATACTACTAACTTTTACATCTTTATTTATTTTATAATAGAATATTAATTATAAATATGGTTAAAATTAACACACTAATCATGTATAGGTTAGATGGAAAAAGATTGATTGTTCTTAAAGTGGGTTCTAACATGAAAAATTTAAATTTCTTATATTTTTATAAATTTTGATTTTAGGGCTTTAATTCAGTCTAAAAGGGTTAATATTAAATCTGGGGCTCTTAAGTTTCTAAACTCAGCACTAATTTCCTTAATTTCCAATAATAAAACAAATATATTGACTGCTTTTGACCACCACATGACATAATATTAGTCAAAATGAATTTAGTGAAGGCGGCACATCAATTAGTCTACGTGAGATGTGAATGGTATCTCTCTTTCAATCAGAATCTTCTGTCGTTTTGAATATGTTATGATATTGATCATCTGTCGTTTTGAGAAAGCAACACTTGTTTGTTTTGATTTTTAAGAAAATATTGCAACTATTTTAGATTTAAACAATTTTAAATGTAAATTTTATTATTGAATATTTTTAATTAAATGTCAAGCAAAATGAAAACATTTCATAAACAAATGTTAATACAATATTTGGTCTCTCAAGCATACTCTCATTTTGGTTTTGATAATTCAAGTTTAAAAACCAGTTCATTTATATTTTTATTATATTATAGAGATCAATGTTTTAAATAAAATGAAATTTGATTAACTGAGATTCAAGAGGAAAAGGTTTTTAAAATTATATAATAAATGATAATTTTCATAATTTCCTTATTTAAAGAGAAAGATGTATTAAATTATTTCAGGAATTGAATGTAAAGTTTTTCCTCGATAAGTTATAACTTGTAATTTGTATTTGAATAAATATAGTTGAATTACAAGGGAGTAATCAAATATCGAGTGTACTGCATGGACCATTCTTAGCCATGACCCCAACGTTAGGTTTGGGCTTTGGCAAATATATAATGCCACATAAAAACCACATGAGGCTGGCCCAATAGGTACTCTGAATTAAAATCCACATAAAATATGCATTGCGAGATTTAATTTAGTTTTATACCACGCCTGCCTTTAATAGAAAAATACATATGTTTAGTAAAAAAAATGTACAACACGCACAAATATGCTTGAGGCCTTGAGCAAAAATAAAAAACAAAAGAAAAGAATAAAGAGAGAACAACCAACACTGTGCATTGTTTGTTTGAATTAACGGTGTAAATTAATTTTCTGACGTGGTTCACGATCTCCAAAGTAAGTATATAAGAGAAGTTCTATCCCAACTTATGTAAAAGTACTTTTATTTTAAGTAAAGTTGGATATCATTAACAAAACGTTCAAACATTACAATAGTGTTAGGGATGCAAATTATCTTCCTTCAACATCTCTTCCTGTAAATCTAAAGGGAGTTGGTCATAATAACAAAGGTTTCCCACCAAACTGTGTCATTTTGAATAATTCAGTTAGAATGTTGTTGACATAATATTCCAATTCCAAGAGGTTATCAGATGGGCCTCTACAATATTCTTAATTAAATGATGATTGTTGTTATAACCTTGAGATACTAGGTTAATACCTCAATACAATATGTACTATGACCTCGTAATAATCAGGATTCCAACATAACAGTAAACTATGACTTATCGCAATAATTTCCACAATAACAAGTAGAACCATGATAAATTTACAGCTAAAACCGTCTATATGATGATTCCCTTCTTGAAGGGCTCCACCATGAAAGTACTTTTATAATACCCAAAACACTTCTAATTTCTCATTCTCTCTCATGAGTCATAATGGAGGTTGCATCTTCAACTGGGCTATCGTATTGTTGTCAGTAAATCATACAAATGTTTTGGTATTTTTATTACAAATTCAGAACTAAGTAATGAGGGAAGAGAAGGTACATTACATTATTTGTTATATATCATAGAAGTAGATTTACGAGTTATAAATACAAAGGAAAGTTTTTTGTCTTTTCTGGACAAAAAAGGAATTTTGTTGTTGTAACGTCCAGATTTCAGCTTCGTCATGCTTATCTGAAATGAAACGGGTGGAATTTACGTTGTGTGGTCTTTTACAGTTTCACCCTTCAACATTAGAAACTCACAATTTGCAATAACATGTCCATATTATTGTTTTTTAATATTCTTTGGATGGATGAATCTAATCAATTGGGGTTAATCCGACAATAAAAATATTTTTAATATTCCCCCCTTTTAATTAAAAGTCCAAATAAATAAGAGATGGGTGAAATTCAAAAATAATGTTGATAGCCTAAACTCGTGGGGTGGAAAATAGGGAATGTCCTATGAGTAATTATAAGACTTTGTTTAAAATAATTTTATTTTTCTGCTAATAAGATGAAAATTTGTTCAAAATTCCTTTATTACAAAATGTATTATCCAAAAACACCTAAAAACTCATGTTATTGAATGTATATATAGCTCATCTTCTTGAATTGCAACTCCTCTTCAATTATTTGTAACATATCTTCATCTGCATGCAAATGTATTTTATTTTACACATAATTAAGGAATCGTTGCAGGCATAATTAAGATCTTTTTCGTGATCAAAAAAGGAAGGAAAAATTTCTTGATATGAAAGTACCATATTTTTGTGTTATATTTATATTAATGTATTTTGCCAATTCAATAAAGTTTGATATTACCTTTCTTGTAAACTTATTAGCAATATTCAATTCTTACCCGACAAGAAGGCATTAGAATGGAATTAAAGATATATTTCGATACATGTGAGGTACATTTGACATGATATTATTTTATTCCAATCAATTCGGATCACAATTGATTGGCTCTGCAGATGGAAGATTTTTATCATATTCACATGAAGATAGATCCCAAGTAGGGTATTTATTTACATGTGGGGGAGTAGCTATAATTTGGCATTCGGTAAAATAAACTTTATTGGCAACCTCATCAAATCATATGGAAATAATCGTAGTTCACTAATCCAAATAAGTGTGGATTGTTTTTGGGCTAAAAGGTTCCAATAATCTTATATGAAATATAATACATCATGTATAGTTCAATTGAAAGGAGTATATATTAAAGGAGATAGAACAAAATATATCTCTTCAAAATTCTTTGTTACTCATGACCTTATGAAGAGTGGTGATATTGATGTTTAATAGATTCGTTCATGTGATAACCTTGCAGATCTATTTATAAAAACATTGCCAACTAGAACATTCGAGAAGTTGATATATGGTATTAGAATGTGAAAGTTTAAAGACTATGGGCCTGTTTGAAAAAGCTTATTCACTCCCCAAAAGTACGTTCAACAGTGTTTTTCCGTAAAACGAGATAATCTTCTCCATATATTTACCTTGGCTTGCGTAAAAGTACTTCTTTACCACGTTCCTAAACATAGTGATGTTGTCATCAGGGGAGACAATGTGTACCTTTTCCGTTCATTATGTTTTTGTCTCAGAGTATGTTTGGATCTCAGTTACAAAATATAGGTTTTGTGGCAATACCTAAACTTTGACCCAAAACCTATGTTCTTTCAAATACAAAAATTATTCAGAAAGCTGATACGAAATCTCAGTTTGACACCTATGTTTTGAAAAAGTTATTTTCTTATCAAATCATACTCTTCTAATAAATTTTCTGTTCCATATTTTTTCTTTATCTCTTCTTTACTTACTTTTTATTTTGAACTCCGTAAAAGCCAATAACTTTTTTAACATAATCCCAATGAGTTTTCCTTTGTAAGATTCTTAATGAAGCATAATGTGTTTAAAATCGTTTTTGGGGTGGGGGGGGTTAATTGTAAAATGTGAATGAGAAGGTGTAGATGGGCTCCATTAATATCGCTACATTAATATCTCGTGGGTTATATGTACACACGCACAAGTGAATGGGATTTGATCGATTACCCCTCTCTCCTTTCCTCTCTCTCAATTTCTTCTTCCTTCTTCTCTCTCCTCTCATCAGTTCTACCCTTGGACCTTTGGTTGAAAGGCCATTGACTGTATCCATGGAGCTAGTTTCTTCTCTAGTGTTTTACATCTCTCTGTTCCTCTCCTTCGTCAATAACACCTTCCTCCGTCAAGTGGTGTTCAATGACGGCCTGAAAGGCTACCGTGAGCTGAAGCTCCCAGCCGGCATCACAGGTCCTGAGAGCTTAGCCTTCGACTGCGACGGCGATGGTCCATATTCCGGCGTGTCAGACGGTAGGATTCTCAGATGGAATCACACTCAGAAACAATGGCTTGAGTTTGCTGTCACCTCGCCGAACAGGCAACCTCTGATCTCATTAACTCCTTTTTTTTTTTTTGTTAATATACTCTGTACACACATTCAGCGGTGCCTGTGTTGCCACGTCATTCCACACACACAAGCGGATAAGAGGCATCAGAACATATTTGTAGGAGGTTTTAAATTTATTGGATCAATCGAAAGAAGTTATTTATGAAAATGTCCCAAGAGGTGGTCAATAAATTGAGAAGTACTATTGATAAATGGAGTAGTTGTTATCGACAATCTTTAGTACCTTTTCATAAATAACTTCCTTCCATAGACTTTACAATAAATATCCCTGGAAATATATCATTAGATTAGATGTAATTCAACAACAATATCTGAATTAGCTCATCACCGCAACAATATTCTTAGATGGTGATTGTGGGAGTTCATCATTTATTTTTTATGAGCATCCTAATTAGTTTGGAATTAATTTCACATGATTTTAGAAAGGTTGAGTTTTTGTGTTGAAATTTGGTTAGATGTTTGATTTTTATTTTTAGCATTCCTTGTTTGTATTTTTTAAATATATTGTAAATACATATTATGAATTTAAAATCCATAAAATTTTCTACTAAAAAAGTCCATGAAAGTTTTTGATTTTTTTGAATATATCTGATTATATATATTATAAAAAGTAATAACTTTAGCAAGTTTTTGCTACCAATTCTAAATGTAACGATATAATATACCTTAACTTTTAAATTTATATATTTTTCAATTATTTATATTGATTGCACATATTAATGACATTTTCTGGAAATGTTTTCCTATACAAATATTTAGAATGAATACTTTAAAAAAATCAACACATTTTTTATACAAGTAACCAACTAATTATTTTTAATTTCTGCAAATTAATTATCTAGCTTGTTCTCTAGAAATTGAAAGAGTTGTGTTTATAACGTCTTAATTTTAATATTTCACACGACCATAATAGCTATGTATAGAAGTAATGTGTTCATGAGTTGAGATTTTAAAGTGCTTTTTCCCTTTTAAAATTTTTTGCGCCCCCATTGCTTTTAATTGTAATCTTCACTTTGTTATTATAAACAGAATTTCTGATATATAGTAGTGAAAAATAAAGAGTTATATATCTGAAATCATGTAGCTCTTTTCCGCTCATAATTTCCTATATACTTCCTTCAATATAAAATATAAGACCTCGTTTAGAATGGAGTCAGTATATTCATGTCTGGTTACAGAGATAGGAAATTGTGTGATGGGTCAACAGATCCAAACAAGGAACCTACATGTGGGAGGCCACTGGGGCTCAAATTTCACAGCAAAACATGTAATCTGTACATAGCAGATGCATACTTTGGCCTCTTAATGGTGGGACCTAGTGGTGGTGTGGCTCTACAGCTAGCCATTTCTGCTAATAATGAGTCTTCTCCCTTCAAATTCCTCAATGCCTTAGACTTTGATGAGCAAACTGGTGTGGTTTATTTCTCAGATAGCAGCATTGTATACCAAAGAAGGTATTGTTCTTATTCTTATTCAGGTATTGGAACTTCACACAACCGCATGTATATAAAGTAAGCAAAATTAAACCTTTTAATTCCTATAGTTTTGACTCACTTGTTATTTAAACTTTAAACTTTGACTCAGTCCAACTTAGTCATTATAGTCTTTACATGGTTATGACTTAGTTCTTAAATTTAAAATTGATGCAACTTGATCTATATAGTTTTAATTATTTAAAAGATTGGTCTTTACATTTAAGAAAATAAAATTTTATATTTCAAGAAATTTAGGGATTAAAGTTTTAAATGATTAATTCTATAGGAATTGAGTAGCAAAAAGTGAAAGTTTATGAATTGATTTTCAATTGAGTGTCAAAACCAGTGACGGACTTAAGAACTTGACTCAAGGGGTTTAAGATAAGCGAGACTTATTCTTAATATGTTTTGAGAAGAATTTGAGCAAAAATTTAGTGGATTTAAAACTAGTAAATGCATGAATGCAAAATAAATCACATAGTACTAATATATATATAATTTTCTGGAAGTTAAGGGGTGCTGAACCCACTAACTAGCATGTAGATCCGCATATGGATAAAACTATAAAGACTTGATTGTATTGAGTCAAAATTTAAGCAATGAGTTATAACTAAATCAAAACTATATGAAATAAAAGAAGAATTTCCCCATACCCATGCATATCAAATTTATCATCAGTATTATTAGGTGAAATGAATGGAAAGCCAATAACTCTGTGTTTGTGAAAGGGAATGGCCAAGGATAGTGGTGACAGGAGACAGAACTGGAAGGTTGCTTAAATATGAGCCAAGAAGAAAGAAAGTGGAGGTGTTGGTGCAAGGCTTAGCATTCCCAAATGGGTTGGCTCTAAGTCCAGATGGCTCATTTCTTCTGCTAGCACAATCAAGTTCAGGCAAGATTTACAAGGTGTGGCTTAAAGTGACCAAGTCACATACTATAGAGCCTTTTGTACAGCTCAAGAGAGGCCCAGATAACATCAAGAGGAACAAAAAGGGAGATCATTTCTGGGTTGGATTATACAGTGGTAGAACAACATGTACGAATAATGTAGATTATCACTATGCAAGCTTGAAGAATAATAAATGGTGGAAACTACTACTACAAGAAGAAGATGACCCTGTGGGAGTGAAGTTTGATGGCGACGGGAAGACTCTGGAGGTTTTGGATGGAAGAGGAAGTCAAGAGCTTAAATCTGTGAGTGAAGTGGTAGAACATGATGGCAGATTGTGGGTTGGGTCTGTTGTTAAAGATTATGTTGCTGTAGTCAAGTTTTAACTTCAAATACGTATTGCAAACCAGTCCTCCCAAAATTTTATGTCCCACAATCTCATGATCTATATATATATATGTCTATATATTGATGAAACAAAAACTAAGATTTACACACGAGACTAGTACACATATTACCTTTTGTTTATATAAAAACAGTAATATGCCAGTAATATTTCTTCTTAGCCAACGTTTTATGCAGTAAATAATAATATCATATGAATATTCGAACAATAGCATATGGTCTAACAACTCTTAGTCCCTTCATGGGACTCATTGCCATAGCCTAGAAAAGACGGACAAAGCTCATACAATATCACCAGAATAGTGAGTATACGTGCTATCAAAAAGTAAATATTACTAAGCATATATGTGATTTATATCAACATATTTATGATGTGGAAGATCAGACATAGCTGTAACCACATGTTTAGGTAATATTCATATTAGTCTCGTGTGTAAATTTTAGTATTTACGCATCTAGTATTTGTCTATGGAACCATATGGTAATGATATCTGGGTGACGGAATTTTCAAAAATATGTTTAGATCTTTCTCCTTTCACTATTCTTCCTGATGTTCTTCCAACTCTCCTAGCTCCTTCCCAAATCCCAAAGCTGAGAATTTTCCTCCTCATCAAAAAATATTTTCAAAAATGATATATGTTTTGAAAACATAATCCAAAATTTTAGTGACTGGAATATCACAGACATTGATAAAAATGAACTTTATAAGCTCAACGAAAGTTTTCTTCATGCTGCTGACTGTTATCAGATCAACAAAGGAAGTCATCCCTTTACTACCACTACAAAAAAAGTGGGTTTTAGCAATGATTAATTTGTTGTATTTATAGCGGTTTGAACCACTACTAATAACATTAATAATGGTTCTCTAAATTGTTACAAAATTTGATGTGACAAACAATTTTGATAATAGAATATCATGCGAAAATGTTGATAATAATGCAAATTTAGGAAGTGATCCTGTGGGAGTGAACTCAGTGAAGTTTCATGAGAAGGTTAAGACCTTGGAGGTTTTAGATGGAAGAGGAGGCCCAAAGCTCGAGTTTGTGAGTGAAGTGGAAGAAGAACATTATGGGAAATTATGGATTGGGCCTCCTACCAAAACCTTATGCTGTTGTAATTAATTAAGTTATTTGTACCCAAAAAAATTAATTAAGTTATAGATATCAGAAATGATATTAAAATATTAATTAATCATTCTTAAAAAAGTACCATTTATTAAAATATTAATTAACCATTCTTTAAAATCGTCAATCAAGATCACCAAGTCGTAAGCATTGAACATGGAACTTTTAAAGTCAACCACCTATAACTCTGTACACAGATATGACCAATCTGGTACAATAAAAAAGTTGGGGTGAAAAGAAAAAAGAATTGTCCCATCATCTAGATGCAATGATACAATTTAAGCATTCGTTTGTAAATTCTTTTGATTTTTGTAAATAATTTTACAGACGTAAAATTAAGATTTAAGAAAATAGCTTTTAAGATAAAATCTAAATTTTGAAAAGGTGATTGTGTTTTGAAAGTTTTGACTTTTACGAATTCTGAGGCAAAAAATATGTAGAAAAGAGGAAAGAAAAAGAAAGAGTTGGAAAAAGAAAATTTATTAGGAGTGAATGTGTGATTTAACAAAGAGTAGGAAAAAGAAAATTTATTAAGAGTGAATGTGTGATTTGACAAGAAAATAATTTTTTCAAAACCTAGGTTTTAAACGGAGGTTTTATATAGAAAATAGTTTTTTTAAAAAATGTAAGTATTTGGATAACCCTATATTTTAGGATAAGAATTAAATTTTAAAATCAAATCTAGATTTTTAAAAAAAGAAACCAGTATTTAGCCTTTTAATACGTTGCGATCAAAGTCAAAGCATTGGTAAGAAGGAAAAAAGAAAAAAAAACTCTTGGGATACTAAAATAAAATTGGGCATTATGCCATTATAGGATCGGATATAAAGAGTCAAATTTGTTCCTTAATTATTTATAAAAAATTATTTGGGAAGGAAAATTAGTATAAATTCAGAATTAGAACCTAATAAACGAGGTATTAAGTAAAATTGTAATTAATATTATTAGATTCTAGTAATTTCCATTCTAATTTTTTATATTTTATTATTATATAGCAGTACAACAACAAATTGGTTACAAAAAAAAAGTACAACTGCAAATGATATACCGAAAGCTTTCTTCTGGATGAGTAATTTAAGATTGACTTGAAAAATCTGTGATATATTTTAATATTAAAATGTCCTCCACTTTTTTTTTTTAAAAAAAGAAAATTTGAATTT
>JANTPZ010011317.1:0-11014 GCA_025593235.1 Vachellia pachyceras | reverse complement strand
GACAGTCAATAATCAAGCTAACTAAAATTCAAATCCTGATGAATTTTTGTGTTGGTAAATCAGCACATATACAGATATATCAGATGCTTAAATCAGCATATATACCTAATAAACAATGCCTCTGCTAGTCTGCTTAAATCAGCACATAAACTTGATGGCTGGTGCTTCAAAGATAACTTGCCATTTTTTTCAAAGATATAGAGATATCTATCAAAACAACACTTATTAGGCTTCAATATCATACGCTTTATGCAGCAACAGAATCATAATTATCCAAAAGTTTCATTGCTTTCAGACACCAGACAGTTTAGTATTGCCAGACACTTTTGAGCTTAAGGCAAAAGATGAAGAAACAAGTAACTCTAAAAGAAGATAGTTAACTCTATTCAAAAGATCAGAAATCAGGAACCTCTAACATATAACTGACTCGGGCAAAAATTATATATTGAAGTAGGGTATATTACTAAGAACCCTTAAAAAAATGAGGCCACCAAAAAATAATTTGAACCTGAGGTACTTAAAAATTACAATTATTGTGAACAAATTTATGAACAAAGTAACCACTTGTGTAACAGAGCAAATGCATTGATGCCCTTTCTGCCCCAAGTCCCAATATGTTTAATCTATCTAATGCGGACTGAAACACCCAACACATAACAACAGAGGTCAATAAATCAAATTTCAGTTTTAGCTTTCCCCAAGTGGTCAAAAAATGGATTCTAAATTTACCAAAAAATTCCACAATCAATTTCCTTCCAAAGCAATACCATATACCATTATCAATTATAGAACGTTCATATCAGACGATAAGGCAAACAGAAGTGCATGATCATACTAAAAGAAGAATATATACACCTTACACATCACATGTGCGCGTGAATGTAACATACCTCATTTGTTGAACTGACTATAGCATACACTGCAAGATTCCAGGGATTCCCCCTCCATAAATAAATCTTTGAATAAATTTCATAGTCAATTGGAAACCTTGCCACTGACCCAATGGCACCGCCCTGAGTTCCTAATGTGTATGTTAAAGGGTCATGAAAATGGAACCTAAGCAATATATGGGGCAAAAACAACATTCAGCAATAAAACTAACCTAAGCAAACCGAAGGCGAAAATCGAAGATGACTTGAAGAGCAGCACAGGCGAAAGAGCAGAAGCAAAGCGATGGCGACGAATACCAGAGGCGAAGATGAAAGTAAAAAATGAAGACAAGAGATGAAGACTTTGAAACAGACGATGAAGATGTGGCATTGTGCTTCAGCTAATCAGCTCTCAGCTCAGCTCGGTAGCAGCGAATCTCTCAATCTAGGGCACACAGGCACGGGAGTCAGGAGCTGGGAGCAGACAGGTTATTTGTCTATTGAATTCTATCTGCAAGGCTGGAAGCAAGCATCAACATCAAGCATTTGGGGCTAAGGCAATTTGGGCAGGGGCAAACGGCCATGGGAGGCATTTTGGGCTGAGGCTCTATGGGGCCAAGGTTTCTTTTTTTAAAAAAAAATAAATGGGCGGGGCCCGTTGGCATGCCCGTAGCCCGCCCGTGTATTATTTATATGGGCGGGTTTTTAGCCCGCCCGTGACGGGTCACCATTGGGTGGGCCCAATCTGGGGAATTTTCCCCTGGTCCGGGCGGGATTCGCGGGCTACGGGTGCCGTGCTCTCCCTTAAAGGGGAAGGAAAGAGAATGATTTTTAATGACTTTTTATTTAGTTAAGGAGGGGAAGGGAGGGAAATTAATAACCGATTTACTAATTTACCCTCAATCAAATAATCAAGCTATTCTAGCCAACTCTCCGTCGACATCATTTGCAGCTTGTCATTCAGCTCACCAACTCTCCGGTAGCAGCAAGCACCTGTATTGTCATAATTGGATGAATATTCAGAGAAAGATGAAGCATTCCATTGACACAGGAGGATTCTCCAGTGATTCGTGCGCTGTCAACGAGGGCCATGTGCCTTCAGTTCCAGGACCGATTTTCCGCATTTTCACCGAAGACGAGCTCACCCTCTGGCAAATTTCTTCATCCTTTTCTTTTTGGTCAACTATTGTAGCTGTTGACATCATGCTCTCACTCAAGCTACAAACCTTTGAGACCTCTGAGATATCTTCTTCCTTGACCTCAGAGATCTCGCTCAAGCTATTGCTGCTGTTGAAATCATGCTCTTGCGGCGTGCCCGTTGTGGTTGGTCCAAGGCCAGCCGTTGCTCCCTAGCTTTCACCAGCTCCATTTCTTTGTCCCCATCGCCGTGCTCAAGAATGCCTAGATCATCATCGTCGCCGCATCCAAGGAATGAATGAGCAAAAATCAAGGGGAAATAGACAAGGGGTAATAAGTGGAATAACAAAAATATAGCAGGGATATTTTAGTCCAATAATTTTGGATCCCTCCCAAACCCCCCAAATTGGAGGGAACAAAAAGATAGGGAGGGAAGGGGAGAGAGAATGTTATTTTTTATCCCCTCCCCTCCATAAAATTCAAACCAAACAAGGGGAGGGTCTCATTAAACCTCCTATTCCCTCCCTTGCCCTCCAACCAAACATAGCCTTAAGTTTTAAGTGAGAGAATAAGAATTAATTATATGCATAAAATTGATAAATAAACATTAATTACTTTATGTGATAGACCAACCAATTTTTTCAAAGAGGCGAATTGTATTGTGCATTAAGAGGGATGATATTATAAATACCCAATTTAACTACTTTTTTTAATCTTTACAAATTCCTCTCTCCATGCTACAAGACAAAATTCACACTTAAATATTAATTATAAAGAAAAACGATAAAGCAATATTAATTATTATGTAAATGATTTACACTGTAAACTGAAAAATCATCCTAGAAGTGGTTTCATAACTTGGAGAGGAGTAATATTAGTAGTAACTCATATATCTAAGATAGGATGGAATGATATATATTTATATACAAAAAATGAAAATTGAAAATAAAAGGAGGGAGGGAGGAGACGTGTGATAGCTATGGAGTGTTTGGGTATAGGAAGGAAGAAGACAGAGTCCATGATTGGAGATTTGGAGGGTAGAGAGGCTCGTGAGGGGCTTGCTTGCTTGCATGGACCCATCTGCTTGGCTAGAAATAGAATGAAAGCCACAAACTTTAATGACCCCTCTGTCCCCATACATCAAAACCACTAATGGCCACATTCTCATCACCAAAACCCACTTCCCCTTTATTTTAAATTTAATTTTCATCAAACAGAAAAAACCATTAAATTAACAGATCATGAGAGGTTGGCTTAGGCCACCACACCAACCAACACCTTCATTTTGTTGCTCTTCATTGCGCCTTCACTACTATTAGCAAACTCAACCACAATCGAACCAAAACAAAACATCTCCACCTCATCCATGCATACTTTTAAGATATTGTATACATATTAACTCTATTTTGAAATTCAGCGACCTTTTAACTTTATTCCTATATAATATTCACCCATTATATTAAATCCAATTCGCACATGTGGAAAATGTTTTACCCATTACACTAAATCCAACTCCTGTTAGAAGTTTAACAGTTGTTTGAGCAAGATTGTTAATGGTAGAAAAAGCTGTAGGAAATGGGAGAGGCTGTATGTGTACAAGACATGAGGCCCAGCCCTCAACCAATAATGGGAATTCACTTTCAAGAGGAGGCTAATAACTTCCATTGTCAATCAGAAGAAGAAGCAGAAGAATGATCTGTGAGGAAAGAAGCATGAATTTGCTTAGAGAGGGAGGGAGGGTAGAGAAGAGACAAAGGAAGAAGGTTAAAAAGGTAAAATGACAAGGAAGAAAGATTCACATATTGAGGGGAAATGCAAATCCCAACCCACCACCCAGCAAGACAACCAAAGAGCAAAAGCAAACAAAGGATACAGGCAACTAGGCTTTTGCAATGCTGTGATTATGCCAGTATGCCTTGCTGCCCAACCTCAATCATGTCATTCTTAGCTGTTCCTAGTACAATGGGCCCCATCCCTTCCCTTCCCTTCATATAATTCCCCCCAAAACCCTCTCCCCCACTTCTCCCATCAAAAACCTTCATCAATGGCCAAACTCGGAAAGCTCACAAAGCTCAAGTCCGCTATCAAGCGCTGGCCCTCATTCCCCAAGCTCGCCAGCCGCTCCACCATCGGTCACGCCAACGACAGGCTCTCCACAGATCACTGTAACAAGCAACAACTGCATGCGGTCTATGTTGGGAAGTCGCGAAGACGCTACCTAGTGAACTCCGACGTCCTCCAGCACCCCGTGTTTCAGGAGCTGATGGATCGCTCGGCGCCGGAGGAGGAAGACGGCGAGGTGGTGGTCGCGTGTGAGGTGGTGCTATTCGAGCACTTGCTGTGGGTGCTCCAAAACGGAGACACGCAGATGGGGTCCATGCACGAGCTGGCTGACTTCTACACCTGCGCATGCTGATGACTGCACATATACAGTATCGCTTTTAATTAATTATTTTATCATCAGATTAATTGCTTGAGTTATATTAAGATTATGGTAGGTAGGGTTTTTGTGTTTTACTACCTGGGTTTTAAAAAAATAATGCATGGTGGTGGACACTGGACAGAGTGAGGATCCATTTACTCTGTATATTATGATTTTTTTAACAAAAATGAAAGTGATTTAAAGCAATTATTGTGCCTGGTTTGGTACCTTCCTTGAAAGAGGAGGTTAATGCGATCAAATTATTTTAAATATAACATTTTTCATCTATAGATTTATCTATACATATATATGATATACACATGATGGTAGGTTCTTGTAGCTGTTTCTCATCTTTACTCTGGTATTTGAACCTGGGCATTTTCTTTCCTCTATATCACCATTATTGGTTCCGTTTAGGAAAATGGTACAGAAATACTTTTATGCAAGTCGAGGTAAATATGTGGAGAAGATTGTCTCGTTTTGTAGAAAAATACTGTTGAACGTATTTTTAGATGAAAGTTATGGCTCGTTTGATACACTGGAATTGATTTTGATGGAAATGGATATGGATATAGATATGGAAATGGAAATGGAAATGAGGATGGAAATAGAGATAAATATAGAAAAAAATGAGAGGTCAAAAAATCAATTCCATGGATTACATCATGAAATTCATTTCTACCCATTTTGAATTCTATTTCCATTTCAAATTCCACCCCCTAATTCCACCATACCAAATATACGAAATGAATTCAATTTTCAATTCCACCTACCAATTCCACCATACCAAATATAGTATAAGTGTTTCCAAACAAGAGCATTATGTGTGGAATTCAAATGAATAAAAGACATTTGTGAAGTCAATATTCACATAAGGCGATCAGAATTAGATTATGCCTCTGTGCCACGGTCACAGAACAAATTAACGTATTATATTTTAATTTATGTATGCAAAATATATGTGGGTTTCATGGTTTTATAATGTACTAACTGAGTATATATATATATAATTCCATGCATGTATATTTCAACGAAAATATAATTAAATACATCATTTTATCTACTAAAATAAAATTACCTGACCATACGTAAATTAAATGACCATGATATAACGAGGTTATTGTGGAAATCAATTTTGCTCATGATAAGGTTTAGGGCAGTCCTACAATCATATCATGAAATCATTTAAACAAGAAAAAATGGATTAGTGGTTACTAATAAGAACAAGAGGCATTATTACGATTAATTAATGAGAAGTTGTCAGAGTTGGCTAAAACATTATCCCTACTTTAGATAATGGGTTCTTTTGAAAACGCGGTACAGAAGCGTTTTTATATAAGTCAAAGTAAATATATGAAAAATATTGTTTTAATTTACGAAAAAATACTGTTGAACAAGTTTTTGATATTTCCATAAGTGTTACCAAACAGAATCATTATTGACCAAGAATTATTTAATCCACTACTAATTGTTTCCTACTTCATTCATTAAAAACCGCATATGTGATTATATTCAATTGATCAACCAAACTCATTATTCTTTTTTTTTGCCAACTCAACGTTGGTTTGTTTGGAAACACTTAACTCTCAGCCAAAAGTACATTCAACAGTGTTTTTCCTCAAAACGAGATAATCTCCTTCACATATTTACATCAGCTTACGTAAAAGTACTTCTCTACCCCGTTACCAAACGAGATAATCTCCTTCCTATATTAATACCCTATTTGAGTATTTCAGTATTTAATACGAAATTGGCAATAAGAAGGAAAATGGAAGTAAACAAGTCAATAACGAACGGGTAGAGTAATTTTCGTCCTTCATTGAATTTATTATGCACTAAATATGAGATTTAATATTGTTGCTTACAAATGACTCACCTTTTACCTTCCAATCGAGCCTAGTTATTTAGACAGAAGTTGAATAACACACTGCGACAAACAAAATTTATTAAAAAAACACTAATTATTTGAGTTTATGGTAGGGCCAGTCCCTTAGAACTTAACAAAAGTTCCAATGAAAATGCTTACATTTAGTATTTAGTATTACCTTAAATAATATTATTATTTGAAAGAAATTTGAAGACTTACCTCGTAGCTATTTTGAAATTAATTTTGCAAACTTGATATTTCGGGGAATAATTACTCCATAATTTTATTAAAAAAATTGAGAACATGTCAGTCAAGTTGGTCCTCTCTCGTCAACTCACGAGATAGGATCTGGTGGTTAGAGAGGGGCTGATATTTTTTTAAAAGAAATGTTTAAATTTAATATCCACACACAATATCCCGAAAAATGATGTTAAGAATTTAAGATTGTTTTAAAATAAATTATCCAAAAGTCGTGAGTAGAAACTTCACAACATTATAGAAATAATATATTATCAGTTGGTATGGGTATGGGCAAAAACCTGGGGGCGTCGCCCGCAGTTTGAATTGTAAGTTTTTAGTTGGTGTGCTCCGATCATACGAGAAGACAAAATGTTGATCGTGAATTTTATTATTATATATTCAATGAGCGTATCTTTAATTTGCTAAAGCTTTTTCTAATTTTTCTACATTTTTTCTAAGTACAGGTATCTTTTTACTGAAAGCGATCGTATTAGAATCATTGTCAGGACACTGAACATGAACATATCTCTTAACGAGAATTCGAACTTTGACTCACTTTTTTACTAGAGATCAACCCTGTACGCTTGACATTAGTTATTCTATATTTTTTCAAATAAGTATTTATGTCCCATGTATATCTACGGTAACAAAAGAAAATAAGAACTAGGGTTTTTTTTGTACACAAATTTTACGAAAGGGGTTGGGCTCACCCACAATTTAAGGGCAGGGCACCTAGATTATGATTCATTGGGGCCTGTTCCTGCGGGGCACTGGAGCAAGTCAATCAAACCCTTTAGTTATGGCCACACAAGTAGGTCAATCCAACTTTACTTAACTGTGGTGATGCCTCCCCAAGCACCGCGACTAAAGCCACAACAAAGTGGCACTCTCCAAGATTGAACCCTCTTCTTTTAGGTGAGAGCACTAACACAATCCTTTCACCAATTGAACCCATAGACGAGGAGTAAAACAAAACTAGGGTTACAATTTTTTTTTTGATACACAAAGAGAGCTCAAGAGCTCAAAGACACGAGAAAGATTGCATAGGATGGGGAGAGACTCCCAGAAAATCATTCGCATACAACTCCTTGAGCTGTTGCGGGCACGATAAGTAAGTTCTCGAAGTTGAGATTGCCTCCTTAGCTAGAGCATCGGCCAATCTGTCCTGTTCCCTCGGCACATACTGGATGATTACATTCTATTCTCTAGCCATGAGATCTCAAATATCTGCAAAAAGCAAATTACTATTATCATAACCACAATTTAAATTAAGCATATCCACCAATAACTTGGAATCAGATTCGATAATGATATTCCTGAAGCCGCAATCAGAGGCTTCCAAAAGGCCTTTGTAAATAGCCCATTCCTCGGTCATACGAGGATAACTCATCCCAAACTTTTTAGCAAACCCCCGAATCCAAGTACCGGAATGATCTCTAATAACACCTCCACATCCAGCCCTCATAGAGGATTGAGCCACAGCACCATCAACATTAACCTTAACCCATCCTCTATCAGGTGGACGCCATTGAATATTCTGGCTGTGAAGAATTTCAAGTTGAAGCTGCAAAACATCATCAACTTGAATGAAAGATTTCCAAGAAGCAATGATCTTGTTATAAGGATTAACTGATTTAATGAAATTATCATCGAAAATTATAAGCAATTGTAACTAGGGTTACAATTGATACAACACTGATTTTTGTTGGCGGATTTGGGTTGCTCAATTTGCAGAATGCATTGAGGGGTGAGTCCGAGCATATAAAGTGGGCCAGTGAAAAGAGGCTTCCTTAAGATCGGCCCAAATGTGCACATGGGCTTGGGCCTACGTGAGATGTTTCCAGAAGGTCTGGTACACATGAAAAGTGCAAACCTTAATAAGAAAAGGACATTAGCTAATATTGGTATGACCTAAGAGTAAGTGAGATTTCGTCATGTCCTTGACTTGTGGGTGAGCCCAACCCCCTACCTAAAATTTTTGTATAAAAAAAGACATTAGCTGGAGTTGTGGAAAGATTTGGTGAGTTTGAGAATGAGAGGGACAATGTTATTCACAATCAATTTGTTGGAACATCAACAACTATCAACATAAAGCCAAGAGCTCAGAGAAAAGTATAAGCATAAGCAAGTTGAGTTTTTAATTATTATTATTTTATTATTTACACTCTTCAAGTTTGAAAGGGACATTTGAATATATGTGCTAGTAAGCCACTAGGCCCTTAGCTTCAATCAATGTTAACCATTTAAGTTGCAACTTGTTTCAGCTACTTTCTATTCCTTTCCTTTCTACTACTTTCCTTTGTTACAAGTTTGTTGTCATGCAATTTCCCTTCTTCAAACAAATTAAAATAAAATCCGTAAAATGTTTCCATTTAAAAATTTCATTTATCATAAAGATATCATATGCTTTTATAGTGCAAGTATGGCAAATCAGGTCCTTTTTTGGCCAATGAAAATGTTAACTATGTACTTGTTTTTATCGATTGTTCCTATTTTCCTTTTCTTCTCTTCCTCCCTCAGTTTTTTTTTTCCAGAATTATGGCAAGCCCTTCTTCTTGGTCTAAATTAAGACATTGTTCAAATACTTGTGAATATTAATGCAACGTTCTCAGCACTTGTTGATATTTAGTGTTGAATACCACAGAGATATTTTTCATTTCAAGGAGCCAGCCAACGATTGATGAGTGAATCAAAATTATTGATAAGATTGTTCACCGAAGACGACAGATATTGGGAGATCGATGTTGGAATTGTTTGAAACAACGTTTTCAGAAGTTAAACGCACGTTTAACAGTGTCTTTTCGTAAAACGAGATAATCTCTTCCACATATTTACCTTGATTTGCGTAAAAATACTTATCAACCGCGTTCATATACGAGCACATTATCTTGTAGATGAACTTAATTCCAAGTCCTTGTCTGATATTTGCAGTATATATGCATACACAATACATACATATGTGAATTATAATAATGGATGAGCATATATAGAAGCGATTAGAACTCGGTGGATCCAGAAAGATAGACCAAAGCATACGCGTACAATCAACTTGATTTTTTTTTCCTCAGGCAAAAAAAAAATTGAATTTTTTTCCTTTTGACCTGAAGTACAATCAACTTGATGGTGAGTAGTTTTTATTTTATTTTATTTTATTTTCAACCATCTGAAAGGGACATATATGAGAATTGATATATACAGTTGATTATATGACACTAAAGGCTAATAATACATGTGCCACTTGACACATCAATAATATATTTACCATTTCTTGCTGCAACTTGTTGCCTTCCTTTTTTAAACCATTATATGTCTCCGCTTGCATCATTACCTATTTTGGAAATGTGTTCAAAGTTTGTGTCAAATGGGATCATGCCTAATTAAGATTAGACATATATATCTGCATCTTAATTAATATACTTTTTCTAATTATTTTTAACAAATTTGGATTTGCATATCTTTAAGAATATGGAGAAAATAAATTAAAGGACCCCCTTGTCTCTCTCATCATTATCACATTCCTTAAAAAGACAAGATTTACCCGTTTCTTTAATAGCAAATTCATACTAACAATTTGAGGTTACATAATGTTACTGACAAAGATTTACCCTTTAGATTTTTAATGATAAATGTTCCATAAGATAATAAATGAAAAAATATTCAAACTTTGAAGAAATAATTTTTGATAAAAATTATTTTTTGTTAAATAGAAAAATAGTTTTTAGTAAAAAGCTTGCTCTAACAAAGAATTGATAATGTCATTAAAATTTGAATTCTGGAGAATTGTTTGTGTCTGAGGAGATCACTTTAAACTAACTAGAAAAATTTGAACATATATTGCAAGAGTGAACAAAATGGATTGCACCATTTCTAATATGTGAATAGTGTGATTTCTTGTTGGAAAAAAAAAAGGAATAGTTTGATCTCTTAAGGATTAAATATATGCATATGTATTGATAGTAATTGATGATTTTGGATTAACTATATACAATCAAGTGATCATTAAGAGCTTGTTTACCTTCTCTTCCTAAAACTTAGGTTTGGTTTTAAACCTTAGATTTTATTCAATACTCACATTTTTCAGAAAAGCTATTTTGGATATAAAACCTAGGTTTGAAACTTAGGTTTTGAAAAAGTTACTTATCAAGGGCTCGTTTGGCAGCCCAATTACAAAACCTAGGTTTCAAAATCTAGGTTTTGAAACTTAGGTTTTCTCTTTCATACTTTTTCCTCTTTTCTCTTTCATACTTTTTCTTTCTTTCTCTTTCTTACTTTCCTCTTTCTTACCCACTTTTTTACCTCGGAATCCGTAAAAGCTATAACTTCCCAAACATAAATCACTTTTCAAAACCCAGGTTTTACCTCGGAATCTGTGAAACCTAGGTTTCAAAATAGCTTCCAAACAAGCTCCAAATCACACACTATCTCCTAATAAATTTTCTCTTTCATACTTTTCTTTCTTTCTCTTTCATATTTCCTACC
>JANTPZ010011316.1:0-14054 GCA_025593235.1 Vachellia pachyceras | reverse complement strand
ATTTTCCTCGCTGAGGCCATGAGCTCCGAGATTGCAGGACCCGACCCAACAAAATTGGACGGCGTGAGTTTGCAACCCTCTTTGTTCTGGTAACGGAGGGAGAGAGGGCGATGGAGAAGAATGCAGAACCGATGGAAGGTTTAAATAACAATGTGGGAGGATCACTGGTTTGATTGGAGGGAGAAAATGGCGTGTGAGTTGTGAGGAATGAATAAATAGTAATAATGAAAATCATTAAATTATATACTTCGAAATCACTAATGTTAAGAATTAGAGTAGAATATTACACAAGGTTAAGATGTCCATAAACTAAAAGTACATCTAATACCATAAAATACTCGTTAAACATTTAAAATTTGAGTAAAAATATCATGATTGTTAAAATAAGCTAGCCATTACATATGCATACACAAAAAATCATTTGAGTCATACCACTAAAAGTAATGTTATTTGGTTATATATATTTAACGGTCTTGACATTTTTACTCTTATATTTTAAATGTTCCCATACCTCCGAAAAGTATATAATGCTAAATGTTCTTTTGATAAGAGCTCAAAGGTAATTTTACATACTAACCCTATAAAGTATTATTAATGGGATGAGATTGTATATAAGTTACCATTTGTGTTTTTTTAGCACAGAAAGTAATGTTATTAAGTTATATTAATACTTTGAATTTTCATCTATATCTAAAAAGTACACGTTGCTAAATGCTCTTTTGATAGAAGCTCAAGGGCATTTTTTCATATTAACCCTATAAAATATTATTAATGGGATGAGATTGTACATAAATTACCCTTTATATATATTTTTTACCATTCACTCAGCAAAAAAAAAAAAAATCCTACGCAGTTTAATTGAGAGAACATAGATGGCTCAAGGTATTAAAATATAATCTTGCAAAAAATATATATTAAAATATAATGTTTTGAAAAAGGTAAAATTGAACATGCATTATCAGGAAAAAATGCAACTTAGCTATTGTTAATAAAGATTTCATCTAATGAGAGAAACACAAATATGTAGGCTTTACCCAAGCCAATTTTGGGTTCGTCCCTTGTGGATGAGCATGAAGCTGATCTCCAATTAGATTCATTCTCGTAATCAAAAATTTTAAATTATATATATATATATATTTTATGACTAATGGTGATTAGCTTTAATAACACGAGACTCAATATCATCTAATAATTAAAGTTGACAGGGCAAACCTTATAAATTAAAAATGGTGTTTATATTACCAGAAAAATGCCATTTAATGAGAGAAAAATCTATCGCTAAATGGTTATCTTCCATCAAAAAATTTTCATTTAGCGATAAAAAAAATATTAGAGACCCTCGTTTTAACGACAAAAAATAGCCCTTTAACGATAGATTTTCCGTCACTAAATGGTATTTTTCTGATAGTTAAAAAATCATATATAATTGAATCTGATCGTAGTACTCAATCTCTCCACGGAAATGAGTATTAAAAGGAAGAATATAAAAACACGCACACAATCCTCTGGCCACCCGAGAAGGAGGATTGTTTTCATAAAGAGATCAAATTTCTCTGTAAAGGCCAATATTAGTCCAATCAAGCAAACCACTTGAAAATTACTGCCAAAATAAAACTGCCCGATCGATAAAAGGACAAAATGGTAATCGAAGCACATGATGATGTTACCATTCTCATAACTAGCTTGGTTAGCATACCTAATCATTAGGGACAAGAGTTAGAGATATACACATGTGTATGGTTTCTTAAGTCTCGTATATTACTATATGTTAATAAATCTATTTTGTTCTTTGTTACATATGTTGTCATCAGGCTTCTATTACTAGGTTAGCTCCATACTCATTGTATCAGGGCTCACACTATTTTTTTTTCATATTTATATAGTAGCGTTTGATTATATTTAATGGTCTTGATATTTATATTCAAATGATAAATATTCATGTGTACTTTTTAACCTTCGAAGAGCATATAGTGTTGAATGTGGTTTTAGTAAAAAATTTATGAGTATTTTTATATTTTAATAACCCAAAAAACATGTCTTTCCTGTTTGGAGAAGGCAATATAACATGTTATTATCGAAGGTCTTGTAACCCAGCTATATGAAACTTTCAAGTGGGAATTGAAAAATTTTATTTTGCTTATAACTTCTCAGTTAACAAAAATATGATATTAATTATTGTAAATGGTCTTGTAATCTAATCACATAATTTTTTTAATTAGAAGGTTATTTTCTTTTTAAATAAATCAGCGTCAAAGTTATCATGAATTGAGCAATAATTAAAATGAGCAACTCATTTTCTCTTGGATAAAGTAAACGGTGAAAATGCAAATTTATCTTTAAGGGTTTTCAATCATGCATGAAAAATGTTGTCCCATAAATATATTTGAGTTTTACGTTGTTTTAAAAGTTTCAAAACGTAACAATTTTACCCAATTCTTTTAAAATAATAACGGTTTATTGCTAAGAAATTCACATTAATTGTTAGTACTTTTAACCGTAAAAGGTAAAATTGATATGTTCTGAAATTTCTAAAGTAATATTTTTCATGATCCAAAACTTCTAAAGTAAAATTTGTACCTTGATACTTGTATTTAATGTCCATGGGATGTGATTATCACTAACAGAAGAATAATGTACAGGATATATATATCTATGCGTCCGTTTGAGAATACGATGAAGAAATGCTTTTACAGTAATCGAGATAAATATATAGAGGAGATTATTTAGTTTTACGGAAAAACATTGGTGAATGGGTTTTTATTTTTTCCAAACGGAATGCCAAACAAGCTCTAGTCGGTGAAAGAAAACCATATAAAGATACTCATTTGATCTTATTATCATTAATTATTAGCAATTGCGTGTATTTTAAATAGTGATAAAGTTAGCATGTTATTAAATTTTATGAAATTGTAATAAAATTTAAGTTTTTTTCAATTGAAAAAAAGACATGTTATTAAAAGTGTTATAGATGTCAATAATTTCTTCGAGGATTACGATAAGCAAGTGAACAATATGAATCTACCTCAAACCCTAATGTATCCACCTTTGATTCCGAACCAGGTGCGTTCCCCATTTTCTGTCTTCGGTGGACTTCCACGTCGTTATCATAATTATATCACCATCAAATATAAAATTGATTAGACGTCTCATTATTGACCGTTCATTGATAAATATTTATATATTTGCTCCATATAATCCAAAATGAAAGAAACAAATACTTAGCTAACTAACCTCATCCGGATAAACTTATGGCCATAACTTACACTCTTCACAGTTTGCAAATTGTACAAGATTTATTTCTTTCTATTTAGTATACCAAAGAAAAAACAAAAGTTATCTCAAAATAAATACAAAGTAAAGGAGCACTTAGACGGAGTTGTAATCTAATAGCATGAAAATTCTCATGCAAATGAAATGTTATATTATCAGAAAAATGCCATTTAGTGACGGAAATCAATTGCTAAATAGATATTTTCTGTCGTTAAAATAAGAGCCGCTAATATTTTTCGTCAGTAAATGGAAATTTTCTGAAGGAAAATAACCATTTAACAATAAATTTTTCCGTCACTAAATGACATTTTTCTAATAGTTTTGTGAGCTAAATATCTCACTTGAAATCTCAATCTGATACGGTAATTGTATCTTTGAATAAAGAATCTTGATGAAAAGAGAGGACATTGAAGAGCTAGTAGAGTATGTGTTAGTGGTGGACTCAGCTTAGGGAGTGTAAACTATTTTTTAAGAAAATAAATACGGCTTATTCTTAATATCTTTTGAGAAGAATTTAAGTAAAAATTCAATGGATTCAAAATTAGAAAATGAATGGATGCAAAATAAATCACATAATACTAATATACCCGCAATTTTCTGGAAGTTATGGGATGCGGCTGAACTTGCTAAATACAACCTAGGTTCGCCGTTGTTGAACAAGGAATTACCTTGTTTCTTTTATGTAGAAGAGAACCTTGATTTTATAACATCATTTTACTAAGTCGCCACAAAATAACCCTATGATTGATCCATATCAGGTACGTCCTTTTTTTTATTTTTGAGGAAAAAATAAAAAGTATGGTTTTGAACATCATAACTTCATATGAGTGATAATTAATGTGATACACTTGTGGGAATGTTTGTCGTGTAGGATTTCCAAAATTTATTTAAATAATCTTAAATTGTTTTTATAATTGTTCAAACACATTCAGAAGGCATCATCTAGTCATCTTCAATGAGGAATCCAAATCATCAATCATATAATTGATGGAGATTTATTAAGCAAGTTTGAGAATTACAATATTTCTTGACGTTTTCGATCCGATAAAGATTAGTCTCAAATGTAAAATGATTTAAGGTTATTATGAGTTAGACAAAAAAAACATATCCATCGTTGTCTCGAGGAAAAAAACACGAGAAAAATCCACTAGGTGACTTTCACTCAGTTCAGCTGTATTACATTTTTTATTATAAGTTAGGCTTGACATCCTAAAATAAGCTGTATAAATTATTCATAATATATAAATAATATAATCTTTTAATTAAATGTCATTCCAGATAAAGAAATGGATTTTTATTTTGAATTTATGCAAATAATCCGTATATATACAAATTAAATCCTCTTTTGATGTCTGTTCATTGCGCATAGCAGATGCAATTTTATAAAAATGTTTTCGGAATCCATTTATGTATTCATAATAGTACCCGAAGACGATATAGTTATTAATGTAAACCAATGCCTTAGTCAAGAAAAATTTAGAATATTAAATTATAGTATAATTAGGATAAGTCCTTTCCAAATTTAAGGGGTTTTTACTCCTAGTACCATGGCCAAAATGAACTCCTGCTTCCATCATTTCTTCCAAAGTTTGTTCACTACCAGAAAAAGGCCATTTAGCGAAAGAAAAATTCATCGTTAAATGATTTTTTCATCAAAAAATTTACATTTAGTGACGAAAAATATTAGCGACCCTCATTTTAACGATGAAAAATAGCTATTTAGTGACAAATTTTTCGTCATTAAATGACATTTTTTTTTTGATAGTGTCCAACATCTTTATGTCATTTATCCCCACTCTCTCCCTCTCTCTTCAAATAATGATTGGTACAAAAACAACGAATAAAAAACTTGCTAGTAATAGCATGGATGTGTGTTTTTTAAATATATAGCCACAACCAAGTTATATCCAAACATTGTTGAATCCTAAATGTAGCATTTTTTGAAGTTTTTTTAAGAAGTCAAAGCTGCCTTCATTGGGACCAACATTTTTTAATATATGTATATTTCGCTTATGCACATGCATCTCTCTATTGAAAACAATTTTGTTTGAGATATTATTAAATATTAAATGTTGACACTTTCTCCCAGTAGAGATTTCAATTCTCATTAGAGACAATTTCATTTAGAACGCTAGTAAAAATGCAGATTAACTTTTCTTTCAGTGAAAATTTGAATATTGATTCATGATGTTAGAAGAATCAACCCTGGGTCCGTTGATTTTTCTTCCAAATGTTTTTTTTTTGGTGAAAGGGCAAAGCCCAGAACTTTTCTTCCAAATGTTTAACAAACTTATTCATTCTGGGCTTCAGCTTAAAAAAGAGGCCCAACTAAAAGTTTCCAATGCTTTGAGAAGTTCTGTCTGTCCCTGCTATCATTCCCCTTTTGTTTTTGTTTTCCTGGGAAGGGTTATAACATTATGAATCGACAAAAGGTTAACATTTACAATCCCTAAAATTCAAATTTTCAATTGCCAATCTGTCATACAAAATTTTGACCACTTTTTGATTGATCCTACATGCTACTTCCTCCAGTTGTATTTAATATTTATGCGCAACATCATCTCACAAGTAAATATTTATATACTTCCAGACTGTTACATCATATCTATTATCTTTAATAAAAATATTTCAATTATTATTCCGTATCTTATATATCATAAATTTTTCTTCATCGTTTATTTCTTTCTATAATTTATTACAATATATATTTGTGGGATCCACTACAAGAAAGACATAAAATATTTTTATTAGCGAGAGCACGGACAATGTAGTATTCAAATGTATTAGTATCTCTCCATATCACAAGCATATGGATCTCATTAATCTGAGCTTCATTGATTTAGAAATATTAATCGTTAGATTATAGTTTTTAGATGTTAAGTGAGGAGTTATAAATAAATAAGACTTCAATCGTAATATTAATCTTCCCTCAACATCGTTAGATTACAATTAAGAGCTTGTTTGAAAGCTATTTTGAAACCTAAGTTTGACAGAATCCGAGGTAAAAACTAGGTTTTGAAAAGTTATTTATATTTGGGAAGTTATAGGTTTTACGGATTCCAAGGCAAAAAAGTGGGTAGGAAAGAGGAAAGTAAGAAAGAGATAGAGAGAAAAAGTATGAAAGAGAAAAGAGAAAAAAGTAAGAAAGAGAAAGTAGGAAAGAGAAAATCTAGGTTTCAAACCTAGGTTTTGGCAACCAAGTTGCCAAATGAGCCCTTAATAGTTAACAATAATCAATTATGGATAAATTGATCAGAGGATCCAAAATCCTCATGACAAACCCCCTTCACAGAAACTGCTGAAATAATTATGATTCACTACAAAAAAATAACATGTTCCCGTCATTCTCATAATAGGATGCGAGTGGGAGTAGTATATAAAGTATAACCCAGAGGATAATTGTTTGGTGACGAGGTAGAAAAGTATTTTTACGCAAACTGAGGTAAATATGTGAAGGAAATTATCTCGTTTTACGGAAAAACTCTATTAAACGTATTTTTGGATAAGAGTTAAGTATTTCCAAACAAGCATAATATTTTTCTTTGTCCTTGAAACAAGGTAACATTGATTTACATTTACAATATATGCAAAGCACTTCCTCCTATTCTAAATATAAAATCTTATCTGTAGCATAGATTATATTACAAAGTCTTATTTAGAGCAGAAAGCAATATTTCATTTGACATTACATATGAATCGAATCGAAGAACACAATCCATCCATTCATCATATAGTAAGAGCTCAAATATATATAGTAGAAACTAGAACATAAATAAATCATCGGTTATAGATGATGAACTGCCTTTACTGTCTTGGTTAATCTCGTCCAGAATTACAATGAGTGCCACTATGAAAGCATAATCCACATTTGGGTAAACTGTCACCATGAAGTTTGTTTTCCCAAACACAACGCTCTCAACTGTGTGCTTCTTATGCATCTGCAATATAATATAATATTCTCATAATCCGCATTTCAGCGTCATGTTAATTACTAGTGTGTGTACTAAATAATTAATTTATAGATGTTAAAGAAATGGTTAGGTTAATTATTTATGCAGGATCTTTCTTGATAGGTAAATGGAAGGATTGGAATTTAATACTATATATCGATTCATATAGTTATAAAAAGAAAGGATTCTCTGTTGATTCAAACGTTATACCTACGGTTTTTACTCAAGAAGAGGGGTTGATCCATATTATTTTAACTTAATTCTACTTTCTTAATTTTTCAAAATACAATTCAATTAAGATATTGCATGAAAGTCTAATTTCTTCTATTTTTTATTTCTAAATAGAAAGATTTGTGAGTTGAATTCTCTAAAACATTTTTTTAAATCATATAAATTGTAAATATCTCTAATGAAAACTCACTTACTATATACAATTATAGGATACTTTAAAAAAATATAAATTTAGAATGTAATATGAACTGAGATATTATATATTCTGTAGTAAAGTAAACATTTTATGTAACTCTTATATTTAAAACAAGGGATGGAAGTAGATAGAGAAAATTAAATACCTGGGCAACGATGGTGTTGGATTCACCAGCATAAACAACGCAAGATCGTTCGAACCAGCTTCCTTTGATCTTAAAGTCGCAAACCTGCTCTGATGTGTTAGAAGCCAAGAACACATCTAATTCGGTCTTCATTTGGATCAGAGATGATCGTTTCAGAGAAAATATGAGATCCTTCGGGTCGGAGCTGTCTCCTCTAAAAGCTTGCCATCTATCATGCATTGTCATTACCTGCAACATCAAATATCATTTTTTACGCTTCAGCTTCATTCGTTGCTGTCTTTTTATATATATATATATATATATTTTGTTCTTATATATTTTTGACGTTGCATGCAAGCCGTAAAATCGCTCTTCCAATCATTTGCTCGTAAGCCGTGACAAAACTCCTCTAACATATTTATCTCATAATCTGTAAAATTTTTTTTCAACTGAGTCCCAAACACATAATTTGTTACATTACTCAATCATAAACTTAATTTAGCGTAGATAACATAGGTGTTATAGTTTTAACTCGATTATAATTTAATACTTAAAAATCCTTAGGTTTAGCATTTAACATATTAGTCTCCATATTTATAATAACAAAATCTTATATTTCCCTTAGCTTACTAATCAAAGTTTTAAATGACTAAAATTATATGAACGGAGTGAATTGAAGTTCAATGATTAAATAAAAACATTGAAACTGAGTTGTACTCAGTCAAATTAAATACTTAATTACAGCCAAAACAAAATTATGGAGACTAAACAAATAGCTTTCCCTAAAAGTCAGACAAAAAATGGTCATGGTGGAGTAGTTGCGAACGAAACGACTAACCTTCCTGCGCAGAGTGACGACTGGTTTTTGAGCAGCGTCAAGTAACACACGATGGTCATGGAGGGTTAGAAGAGAAGCTTGAAGCTTGAAAACGACGTTACCGTTTAGGTCCGTGACGGTGAACTTGTCGGCAATGGTCATCACCTTCCTAATAATTGCCAAGTCCACCGGATATGGACAACAATACTGTGGGCCCACGACAGCCACCGGCGCTGGGTAAGGCTGTGCAGACACAGCAGGGGCGGTGCCGGAGGTGGAGGCATACTGCTGTGTGTATACCATGATTATGTGTGTATATAGACCTAACTAGCCTGCAAAAATAAGTACGTACGTGTTATGAATATGTGGTAAGATGATTATTCTGTAGGCAAAAGCTCTTATATATATATATATATATGTGGCGATGTACGAGTGCTGTAATTATACTATGATATCGGAAGTTTCATCGGAAGTTCCAAGTTGGACGCGCACAAGGAAGCAGTGTCGTCTTGTTGGAAGTGGTGAAGGAGATGAAGTTATTAGATGAACCGTACGCGTCGTGGTCCTTATTTATTAACGGAAAAACACCCGTCGCCTGCTTAAAATTTATTCATTTGCCAATGATTTGACTTTAGAATGGGTCAAACTTTTATCATCGACGATTTTTTTATCATTAGGGAAAAATGCAGTAATTCAGGAGTATGAGGCATCAATAAACTTGAAAAAATTTCGAGTGCTGTGCTGAAGTAAATATGTGGAGAAAATTATCTTATTTTATAAAAAATACTGTTGAACGGGGTTTTAACTTTTCCAAACGGAATGCTAAACAAACCCATAATCTTTTTTATGCCAGAACAAGTACTAAAATATTAATATGCTGTCTCTTCTGATGTATATAAAAGACTTGTAGGGAGTCATTCAAGCAAAAATACTGCAACATAACTCCAGGAATATATTAACATAATGTATTCCTTATTTCGGATTAATCAATTTTTTTTTTGCAGAATAATAATTGAATAGATTGTTGTAAAAGTTCCATTGCAAAATTTATTATTCAAAGGTATTTTTAGCATGGGTGCAACTATTTTTCATTTGTACAATATATCTTTATTTATACGTAAATATCTCCCGTTATTTATACATACATAGATATATATATATATGTGTGTGTGTGTGTAATCGAAGATAAGTTGTACATGTAGCTTTAGATATAAATTGTGTAATAGGGATATTTCCTCAATATTTTTATTTTGTAATTAAATATGTATATCTTTTCAGGTTTAACTTATGAATGCTTAAAATTTTTCCCACGGAGCATAGTCTACTTTGTTGATTTAAATTAATACTTTACATGACATTTTGTGACCTAGTCTGTTGTTCTTTGTATGATGTGAACTGGTTGTTTTTTCCCCCTCGCGATGACCAGTTCCTCAAGTTCGCTAAAAAAAATTAATACTTTATTTAATAACTAACTAAAATGTTAAATTATACTAATACCATAATTAGAACAACTCCTTTATGAATGTAAGAGGGTTTGTATTTTTCAAGTTGAGACACGAGCTAAATATGGCGATGCGAACAAGGAGAACCCTGGATGCAGGGGTGGACCTACGTTGGTGTGAGGGATGCAGCCGCACCTCCTGACTTCCAGAAAATTAGGTATATATTAGTATAATATGATTTATTCTACACCAACTCATTCGCTAATTTTGAACCAACTCAATTTTTATTTAAATTCTTCTTAAAACAAATAAAAAATAAGTCTCATTTATCTTAAACCCACTATTAAAAAATAGTTTACATCCCATGAACTAGAGTCCTCGGTCCGGCACTGCCTGAATGGCTAAGACACGGAAGATTGTTATCCATTCAGATTCTATGGCTGAGATTCTCTTGATGGCACGGAGAGTTAATCAAATTTATCTGAATGAACCCTTAGATCAGTCTTCAGGAGAGGTCCAAATCTGACTTTTAAAAAGTCTACAGTTTTTTAAATTATTTTAGTGGTATAAAAGATAAAATAAAGATAATAACTTAAATACTGTTTATTTAAAAACGATTTTTTTCCATTTTTAAAAAAGTTAAATATGGACTGTCGTAAATCAAATATAAATATATTTGATTAGCTCTTCTTGCGAAGCAATTTACGTAGCATGAAAACCGGTTATAGATGTGTTGCTTAGCACGAAACCGATTCTAGATATGGTGTTTCACCAGGGATTTACTTAGATGTGTTGATTATTTGGCAACAGAAGGACAAACAGAGAACAAGATTGTAGTGGTTCTGATGTTCTCGACAGATGTCTAGATTTATTCATCAAAGACTATGGGGGTTGTTTGGATTAGTAATAGAAGTTACTTTTCTAAATGATCTATGAGATAAGAATGTGAGATAAATTTTATCTCGACTCCATATACATACTTTTATAACATTACCATAGCAAAGAGGGCCAATTTCTATTGCTTTAATTTGGCTTAGTCATCTAGATAATTCATGAGACTATAAATTTAGGGAAATTTATTCTGAGGTCCCAAATAAACAATATATTTATGAAAGGTCCCATGGATAAAAATATTTATCTGAGGTCCCAAGTGCTGGTGTTGACAACATAAGGTCCTTATATCGACAACAGCATGCGTTGGTGTTAACAACACCATATGCGATGGTAACGACAATACCATGTGCCGATAATGACAACACTATACGATGGTGTTGACAACAACATGCGCTGATGTTGACAATATGAGGTCTTGCCTTAGGACCTCAAAATAAAAATTTTTATCCATGTGACCTTTTCGTAAATAAGTTTCTTATTTAGAACCTCAGACTAAATTTCCCGTTAATTTATTCCTATTATTATTTCATCAAGCTTCGGTTTGCCTTTGTATCCTAGAACAATTTTTTTGTCAGGTAGTTAAAAGAATAATGGATGGAAGAAAAACAACGAAAAAAGATTAACAAGATTCATACAAGAGGAAAGAGTATAGGTTTTATATAATATACTAATTTAATAGTTCTTAACCCTTTTTTTTTGTCTTCATGGTAATCTACGTAAGAGAGAGATTAACTAAATAATACTAAAGTCTAAGGAAGAGGGAGTTTTGGTCTAAAAAGACAGTCGCGCACCCATATGCAGAGGTTTGGATTTTTTAGCTTATCTTGGATTTCTCATTCTCGTTCATTTTGGCCAACTAGTATTGCTCATATCCTAACCATTATAAAAATATTTTTAAAGTCAACTTGTAATTATAGTTAGATTAGGTGTACGAGATTTTAATTTATATCCCTCAACGTCCATGGTCAGATATATATATATATATATTCAAATATATTATAACTCTACTGGCAAGAAACGGAGAGGAATAATTTAGCTAGCCACTAGCATCTTTGCGCTAGAAGTAATTTAATTTAAGATACGGTTGGATATTAAACATAGACATATTGCTTAACGAGAATTCAAACAATAATTCATCACGGAGGGGCCCTTTGCATTGATCCAATTTCATTGTAAAATAACCGGAGAAGATGAAGAAGATCTCACTCAAAAGAGGCCTAATAAAATTTGAAATGTCATTTAAGATTTAGGATGTTAATTTGAAAGCATAAAAAAAATCAAATTACATTCACTTAACATTTCCCCCAAAACAGTATCATGCCCTTGAGATTAAGGGCTTCTTTCTTCAGATTTATTTAAATAAACATATTCATATAAGATGAGGCAAAACTTCCTCTCTATTCTTATATTCTAAGTAGTAAAATCACGGTTGAGAAACCAATTTGAGACTTTAAAATGACAATGCAAACAAGCACAATAAAACAGAGCAGAGACATCCGCAAGAAACTCCATTGCCAAATCAGCAGCTATCAGGAATTAATCGCTTTTACTGTTTTGGTTAATCTCGTCCAGAATTACAATGAGTGCCACTATGAAAGCATAATCCATATTTGGGTACACTGTCACTATGAAATTTGTTTTCCCAAACACAACGCTTTGAACTGTGTGGTTCTTATGCATCTGCAATATAATATTCCCACAATATTAATTACATAACTATTAACTCTTTATTATACGAAAAAGAAGTAATAGATTAAGAAAATGTTAAGTACCTGGGCAACGATGGTGTTGGATTCACCGGCATAAACAACACAAGATCGTTCTAGCCAGCTTCCTTTTATCTTAAAGTCACAAACTTGTTCTGATGTGTTAGAAGCCAAGAACACATCTAATTTGGTTCTAAATTGGATGAGAGATGATCGCTTAAGTGTAAATATGAGATCCTTTGGGTCGCAGCTATTTCCTCTAAAAGCTTGCCATCTATCATGAACTGTCATTATCTGCAACATCACACACACACACACACACACAACATTTATCACCCTTAGTTTAATTTCTTACTTTCTTTTTGATGAAAGTACATAAACCAAAGATGGTGACCGTGTGAACGAAGTGACAAACCTTCCTGCGCAGAGTGACGACGGGGTTATGAGCAGCGTCAAGTAACACACGACGGTCGTGGAGGGTCAGAACAGAAGCTTGAAGCTTGAAAACGACGTTGCCGTTTAAGTTAGTGACGGTGAACTTATCGGCAACTGTCATCACCTTTCTAACAATTGCTAGGACCACCGGATATGGACAACAATACTGTGGCCCCACCACGGCCATCGGCAGTGGATGAGCCGGAGCAGTGGTGGCGGACGTATAGTATTGTGGATACAATTCCATTATTATATTATAGAAGAAGGAGGGGTGTGTGTGTGTGTGTTGTGAATTCGAGATATTAGAGGTTTGGAGTTACAAGCATATATACAGGAAGGAAGCTGGTGGTCAAGGGGGCCAACTTCAATACGGTTTAGGAGGCTCCTCTCTAATGCTTTTAATGTTGTTTTTCTTTTGATTTAATTGTTAGATTTTATATAAAATGAGTATCATTGTAATATATAGACCTTTACAATGTTAGAAATTTTGTAATCAACATGAAGTTTCATTTAGTGGAATGGACTAGTTATTTACAACATGACGAGTCAATGTTTGAATCCCCGTTGAAAAGGTACCCACATTTAATATCAAACAGTATTTTAAACATGTTTGTTTGCATTAAAAAAGATACATGTGTTTGGAAAAAAGGGTGTGTATTAAATTTTTTATGATATTTTAAAAATAAATCAAGACTATTTAATTTAAAAATATGTATTCTATGAACAATCATAAAATCCTCCCTAGCTAGCTTTATTATATTCCACCACATCAAACCTCCTCCCCATTACAGCTTTTATTCTACTATATCAAAATCTCCATAGGTTAGAGTAGTCCCTCACGCAAGGCATCACTATACATAATATATCAATAATTCTATTGTTCAAGATGCTCGTCATTCCAATGTTTTCTGGTCCACGATGAAAGAAAAACAACTTTATCTACAATGAGAAAGAAAAGGAAGGCAGAACGGGAGAAAAGAAAAGAAAAC
>JANTPZ010011315.1:0-14251 GCA_025593235.1 Vachellia pachyceras | reverse complement strand
TGATGCATAGGTTTTGAAATAGTAAGATGAACTTATGGCCGCAGCACCTACGTGTCTGTAATGCTGATCCATCATCCCTCAGGATTGCAACTCCATGAATTTGATTTAACATGGTCATTGTTTAGTTAATTGAAAGAGACTAATTTTAATTGGCTGCAACTCAATGAACTTATCAATTAGGTGGGTGTTTTTAATGCAATGTATTTGTAAACATTGTCATCGTAATTATAAGAACATAAATTCATATCCATAATTACTTTAAATAATTCAATGAATCTCAATACTCAGCATCATTTTCGTCGGTTAGATCACAAAGCTCAATCTGATTTAAAATATATGTTACTATTATCACTTTCTCGGTTAATTTATTAGATTTATTTGAATTCAAAATATTTTTATCTATATTAATGAGGATTTGCAGGAAGAAAAATACGTCATGTCACAAATATACAAGCAAAAGTGCAAAAAATATTGATTAATCTTTGGATGACTTGTATTATACATAAAAAAAATCTTTATACAAGGTGATTCATATTTTGAATGGGAGGAGTATGTTTACTTATTTTATCATTTAAATAATTTTACTAATTCTAATTTTCACTCAACCCCTAATTTCTATAGCGCGTCAGCGACTAAATTAGGCAGAGCAACGGGCGAGACGGGCTGGCCCGATGGTCAACCCGTAGCCCACCCGTTTATATTCATACAGGTTCGAGCTCAGCCCGAATCCGGTCTCAACTCGTTTAGACCCGGTCTAAACGAGCTGTCCTGAAACCCGGTCTAAACGGATCGGTTAACGGGCAGCCCGTTAATTTTTTTTCCCACCAAAGCTTGCATAGGCATGAGTTTCTCTGCTGAGCTTGCAATCAAAATTTCATCGAGAGAGAGAGATAGTCTGAGGAAGAAAAGCAGAGAAAATGCAGAAAAAAATTTGACACAGACAGAGACAAATTTAAACTTAAACTTCAATCCTCAGCTTCTGGGAAAGACACAGTAAAACTTAAATTTCAATCCTCAGTTTGCAGCAAAAAACGCATAGAAACAAATTTGACACAGAGACAGTGAGAAAACGAAGCCAAACCACAAAGCCCAAAATCGAAGACTTGAGAGCGAGGCATGACTAGTTAGAAATCCAGAATCACAAGGACGTACAGGTGAATACCATAGAGATTTTTTTACCTGAATACCATAAAGATCAAGTATGAGGGTGGAAGGCTGGAGACCGAGAGCAGTAAAGCGATAAAGAAAAGTGTGAAGCAGGCAAGCAGCAGAACGAGAGGTCGAGAGCAGCAGACGATGTGGCGAATCCTGTAACATCCCAGCACCCTCCCTCGCAGATATTATCCCTGTTTGCAGCCATAGCCAAGAGCAGGGTTTTGTTACTCTGGATGCAGCCGTAGCCACCCAGAAAACGCGTCCATGAGGGGAAGGTATCCACACCCTTATAAGGCATGCTTCGTTATCCTTCCCAATCGACGTGGGACTTTACAAATCCGGCAAGGGCAGCGAGTGGACATGACGAATGAAGGAGTCATGACTCATGAGCGCCGAGTGGACATGGCGATTGGCGAATCCGGCTAGGGCTGGGGTGTTTCTTTCACCGGCGATGAAGAGAATGGAGGAGTCAGGAGCGCCGAGAATCCAATTAGGGTAGGGGTTATTCTCTCTGTCGCTCAAAAAAATTGTCCCCAGTCGATTCACTCTCTGCCGTCGATTCCCTCCGTCAGAGCCGGCCCACTCACCCGCATGATCTGAGGGAGGCCGTCGCAGAGACAGAGGTGGCTGTTTGAGCCTTTGACGCTGGGTGAAGGACGCTCTGATTTCTCTAATTTGAGGGAGGAGTGAGGGCAGAAGAAAAAAAGAAAGAAAGGCTGGTGGGAGTGGGACGCTGGGTGAAGCCGTGAGTGAAAAGGGAAAAATTATATTTGCATGGTGCCACGAGGAATCGAACCTGAATCAAGTAAGTAGTCCACAAGCCTTTGCCAAACCAGCCAAATTACCATATTGCAATTTAATGAAAACTAAAATATATATATATAATAAACACATAAAATATATAAAAATAAATGGGGGGCACGGGCAGCCTGAGGGTGTGCCTGTAGCCCGCCCGTTTAAGTGAAGAGCCCGTCCTGTTTAGGCTCCCCGTGACAGGCCATTATTGGGTTGGCCTAAAAGGGAAAATTCTCGAGCGGGTCTAATAGTTTCATGTCACTTGTTGATCCCTAGACTGAATTAGCTCCAAACCATGCCTTGAATATCAAAATTTCAATAAGGAAAAATTCATTGATTAAATGTATTTTTTTTGGTATTTAAAAGTGAGATACAAATGATTTACATGTAGAAGCAACGCGCTTTTTTCTTTAGAAGATGAGGTCCCATCAAAGTTAAACGAGTTGGGATCTGTTTATATTAGCGGTGAAAGAAGTAACTTTTTGATAGATGTTATTTTAGAAAAGGAATTTTAAGTAGAAGTTAAAAGTATAATATGATTTATGATTAGATTAGCGGTGGAAAAGTTACTTTTTTTAAAAAAAGAAAAAATTGTTTGGATAAAAGTTAGATAATTAATTTTTTATATCAAATTATGTAAAAGGGTATGAATATTATTGAATGACATATTCATATTTTAGTTTAGCTATTTGAGATAATTTTAAAGATAAATACAATAATAAAAAATAAAAAATAGAGTAAATAAAAATAAATCCAATAAGAAGTTCACATGAAACACGTTAAGTTAGCAGTTAAATTAAATTTTAACTTTACTTTTAGCAAATATTTCCTCTGGGGATGAGCTAAGTTAAGCACAAAAAAATTCTGGAAGAAGGATGATGCCAATAGATTCCTATAGAAAATTAAGCAAAGAAAATGCAGGTTATGATTTCCCTGGTTAGTAAACAAAATAACATGTAATCTGTTTTTTTTATACAAGTAAGTAATCTGTTGTTAAAACTCTACGATATTATTATTAGGACTAGCACCGGCCCTAACCCTAGCCATAGCTTTGGCCGGCTCTGCTTATGGCAGAGTCATGCTGATTACGAGACAAAAGGCATCGGCCTTCACGTTTTTGTGCTTGTTTAAAAATACATTGTCTCTTGTACCAAAAAAAATACATTATCTCCGTTTAGAGAAATATTTTTATGTAAATTGAGATAAATATATAGAGGAGATTATCTCGTTTTACAGAAAAATACTGTTAAACGTATTTTTGGGGAATAATTAACCTTTACCAAACAAGCACATTCTCAATTACACGTAAATTGAGATAAAACTCATCTCATATGTTTACCTTAAAATCTGTAAAATCGTTTTCCTAACGTATTTTCAAACAAGCACTTTATAGTTTGATAATAATTTATTCCATAGTGATTAGCAATACTTCCCTGTGACTAATTGATTTTTTTAAAACACTTAAAAAATAAATTACTGAATTATTGTGAGATATATTCCGTAATTTTTCTATATATCATTATACTATATATTCGTTTATAAATTAGATGAAATAATAATAATAATAATAAATATAAGTTAATTAAATTTTTTTATCTTTTAAAAAGACAGAAGACGATTTCCATACTTTACTATATATCTTTTTTTATATACAAAGAGATCCCAAAGGCTCTAACTAAAGAGTACACAAAGATGGGGTTATGAACCCAAAAGATCATTTAAGCACAACTTCTGAAGGTGGTGTGGGTACGAGTAGTAAACTGTGGAGGAAGAAATAATCTTCTTCGCAAGAGCATCAGTCAAACGGTTTAGCTCCCTTAGCACGTACTGAATAAGAACAGTCCACTCTCTTTCGATAAGTTTCCTCATTTCAATAAGCAACAAACCATTGTTTGAAGTATTACAACCAGAATTAAACATATCAACCAGGGATCTTACAATCAGATTCAATAATGACTTTTTTGAAGCCATAATCAAAAGCCATTTAGAGGCCTCTGTAAATTGCTCATTCCTCAGCAACATGGCCATCGCATCGTCCCAAAGAATTCATTCACAAACCTCATAATCGAGGAACCTAAGTGATACCTAATAATACCTCCACATCCTGCCTTTCGGGATATCTGAGTTATAGCTCCATCAACGTTAACTTTACCTTTACTGTATATCTATTCGACCGGGCTTGTTTATGAGTTTTAGGATTTTTGGGCCAAACATCAATGTGGACCTATTGTCTATAAACAATGCTTTTTTTTGGGCCCAACGTCTATAAACAATGCAAAAGTATAAAACTGTTCAAAAATTAATCCCTTTAAATTTTTTAAAGGACAGATGAAAAATGGTTTTGATCATTCTGTTAATTCATAACCTAGAAGAAAATTTTTGTTCCAATGCATACTATTTATTTTATTGACACCAATGACGTAAACCAAGCTTTTAAAATATAACACAAGGAAAACGACGTCGTATTTTTCCGGGGAGCGTGGCTCAAGTCAGTCTAGCTAGTTGCTTGGAGATCGCCCATCCTCTTCGATGCTGGGGTTTGATCTCCTGCAATTGAGCGAGATTCGTTGTTCGTAGTTGCCTCATTCGTCTATTCCCTCACAAGCTTCGTACAACAATAGTCATCCAATGGCGCCACCTCCCGGGCCTTATTCTGGAACCAGCACTCTCGCTTTGGTATGTTCTCAGAATTTCTCTCCTTCTGTTTGTTTCTCCAGGAAAAAAAATGGTAGGGATTGAGAGAGAAAGATGTGTACATGGACAAATCTGATACTTTGGCAGGTAGCTGGAGCTTCTGCCTTTTCCTTTGGCCTCGTTTATGGAGGCATCAAGATCAAGATTCTCAAGGTATTCTTTTCATATTCTTTCGTTTCATTTCTCTGTGAACTGTGTATTCAGGATTGATCTTCATAATGCATTTAGCTTTGACGATCAAAGTCCCATTTTCTTATCCATATTTGCATTCACTCTCGAATTCATTTATTTTAATCTTCATAATGGAGTTAAAAATAAAATTTTGACCTGAACTACGAATTTTCTTCATATCTTATACATGCGTGTAATAACCAAAGAGGTTCATTCTGGATACTTTATTACTCCAATGTGATTGCTGGTTATCTATTTATCAGCTGCATTTAGCACTATCTGTACTTTGATGTGTTAATAGATTAGGTATCCTCCGGAAACTGCCAGTTTGCTTTTTCTATATAATAATGATTCCCAGTATGGCTAATGTGAATAGCTTTTTGGCCACAGCATTTAGGTTCTCTTAGTTTGACGAGTTGAAAGTTTAGCTTTCTGTTTGTGATTGATCCCATATTCAGGCTGAACTTAACACTTATATCCTTTTCTTGACATCATAAACTTTTGGTAGTGATGAACTAATGATCTTGATACATTTGTTCAATGGTCCTCTGTTCTCCATTTTCTCTCTCACTTTCTAAATTAAGTAGTGTTTTGCCTCTTGCTTAGATGATGACGTCTTGACGATCACCCTCGTCCTCGTGTCATAATAACTTTGTGATTGGGGGTAACTTTTGTTGGCTCAGCTGGGTGCTGTGATGGATATTTGATTGTTTGGCCTAAAAAAACGATGTTTGATTTTCTTTTTTCCTTATAAAATTCGTTTGTTTCAAATTTCAGGCAAAAGCAAAGTCTCAAAGGAAAGCTGATGCGAAGGCTCATCATTGAAAGCAAATGAGATCTCTATGACTGTCCATGATGGAATAGAGTATAGAAAGCAAATGAGATCCCTGTGACAAGTGGGTGTCAATTTTTCTCCATTTTTGTTTGCTTTTTTTTTTTTAAGATTTGGGGATTAAGCTGTGAATTATGGTGCAATATTTGAGTTGAGTAGACCTGCGAAAGAAATTTCTATGGCCATGCTTTAACAGGGTATAATAATCGGCCTTTTCCTACTTAGAGAGGCACAAATTTATGTTACCAATTGCTTGCTTCCTGTCGTTCACTTGTCCATCCTGCCATGTTTTGGTCGTAAGATCATTTGATGGGATTCTTGATCAATCTTTTGTGAGTTGGCTGCAAAGAACACTTCTCAGAGCTGTAAAAAACTTGAAAATTACGATTTCTATAAAAGCCATTAATTATCACCCTTTGAGATTCTAAAGCTATAAACACTTATCAAGAGTTAGGAAAGGGTATGGAGATTTGAAGTATATAATGTTTGTTATGTGCTTGTTTGGAAACACCGTTTGGGAAACAGTTCACGTAAGTCGAGACAAAACCATCTTAAAATCTGTAAAATCATCTTGAAATCTGCAAAATACCACAAAATCTGTAAACTCATTTTTCTCAACGGACTTCCCAAACACACACTATATTTGTAATTGTGTAAGGTTTTCTTGTGCACTTTACAGGAGACTTGATCATTTTAAAAATTATGATAATTTTTCCAGTATTTTTTCAGCAGACGACAAGTTTTTTCAACATTCCCTCATAAAAAATGGAAAAAAAAAGGAATGCTTTCAAAGTTAAGCTGAGCTCTGTAAAATGTGTATTTCACTCGAGTGAAATCGTGCTATTAAATAATAATAATGCTAATATGTTATATTGTTACCCTATAGATTTCATATTTTATAATAATTTAAATATCGATCATGCTCAGAAAATTTTGGGCAATGAGACTCTGGTAAAGCGCCTGACGAAAAAACAGAAGAGTTTTTCCTTAATTAATTTGTTTAAAATAAACGTTATGCGATTAAATTATACCCAATGCAGCTTTGAATTTCACAGCAAATATAAAGATTTCAGTGATAGATATAAAATCTCATTCCATGATGAGGGCTTAAAGAATAATACTCTTGAGGGCCCAGCACATATTCCAAGATCTTCACAAACGTTAAATATAGCAGTGATCAAGATTACTGTGCTAAACAGATCCTTGGGAGACAATGAAATCGTTGGGTTAAGATAATGAGACATTACAAAACAAAGTTGAGTTGATTTTGTCTTTCTTGTCTGTCTCTTTCCTCTTTTAATTTTTCATTGCTTGATTCTTAAACAAGCGTTAATTTGGCTTCAGTTCAATTTGTTATCACCGAATCTTTCGTGTTCCTAATATTTAATTATTGCCAAATGTAATAGATAATGCATAACATTTTGGAGTCAAATGATAGTCTCTATAAAAAAGAATCCAAAGTCTCAAGTCTGCAAAATAATTGGTTGGAAAATTTACAATCAGGTCTCAAATAGGAGAATTAATGAATAAAAGGTCCTAGAGATTCACAAAATTACCATAAGGTCCCAAGAGTAGCTGCTGAGGTTGTTAATGAAGGTTGGTAAGGTTGTTAATGACAACCTCATCAGCTACTCCTGGGACCTTATGATAATTTTGTGAATCTCTAGGACCTTTTATTCATTAATTCTTTTGTTTGGGATCTGATTGTAAATTTCCTTATTAGCTGATAGCATTGTTAAAGTTAAACGGTGCTAATCAACGTTCCCTTGATTATTTGTATTCAATCTTAAGTTTCCTATTTTCTAATGAGTGATTAACGAATCTCCCCAAAATAAAAAGATGTCTCATCATGATGATTGGCGTGCAACTCTCTTATGTGACTCTTTTTTTGCCATAGATATATTATTATTTTTTGTGGCCGTAATTACTAATTGACCAGATTTCATAAAATATAAATATATTTAGTTCTTTTTTGAGAAACAACTTTATTGGGCCGTTTAGAGCTGGAACTTCCACGTTGCATCAGGCCCATATCATTTTAGCCCAGACAGAGTAATGTCGTAAAGAGTTTCTTGAGACTTAATGTAGAGTTTAATATTAAATTTTTATTGTAATTTTAAGAATTTTAATATCTGAGTAAATTTTCTCTATTTAATAAACTATGTGTGTAGGCAGATGGGGATGAATTTGAATTAGAGGATTTGGAGCAGAGTTGTGTTTGGGGATTGTAGTGTAGATCTAGTTCATGCAGTTCGAAGACAAATATTTTGTCGAGCCACATGAGTTTAATGAAGCAGGTTAGATGGAAACTCAATAATTAATTAGCGATCAATTAGTTGAAAGCACATGTATACTGTTGGGCTTGTCCAATCACTCTACTCCTAAACGGATTTGTCTGTAACTTCAAAACAAAATTCATAATTATAAAATATAATTGATTCTCTCAAAATCAATTCCCTTACCAACAACACTTGGAGAAACATCATGCACAGAACCTTTGCTTGATTATTATTATTGTTGTTGTTGTTGTTAAGTGTGATTTTCCCCATTTTCATGTTTCCTTTTTTCGAAGCTCCAGATCTAAATCTACAGAAAGTGTTTTCTTTTTTAAGCAGAACATATACAAAAGTTGACTGAACACAATCCACAATTTTCACAACAATTTTGTCTGATACAGTGGGATAAGAACTTGATTACAAGATTTGATGTCCAGAAAACCATTTCCCCCCAAAAAGTAACCACCAAACATGAACTCTTTCATGATGAGTTGCATTTTAACTTGGACACAGGCAAGTTTATATTTTCACCCAGTCACTTGTATAAATCTCAGAGCATGATAAAATGCTCCATCAACTATGGAATCTGAATACAGAAATTCTAAACATTCAATTAATATACATCACATCCTAATTTTGAAAATTCATATATAAATCTCGTAGCCAGCTCAATCTCACCGGGAAAAAATAAACATAAGTTCCTTAGTCTGAATTCACATACTCCAATTAAAAACAAAAGATAAAAAAAATGATGGTATTATGCATTGCAATGCAGTAATGCAGTGATGCACTCTAATACAAACTTCACTTGGTACGATTTACCAAAAAATATTTTTCCACGATTATTTTCACGGGTTAATCCCCTTTTCAAAGAACTGAGAAGTGTTACACTAGAGTGCCAATTCTTTTTAATTTTATAATTACATATATATTGAAATTGAAAAAAAAAATATTAAAGGGGGGTTTGAATGGCAAGATAGTGGGCCAAACCCACATGACGTGAGTCTCTCCCCCCCAACACACATGGGCTTAGCAAGGACATGGCCAACATGCGTAATCTCGTAATTATCTTCAAAATGAAGGTCGTTTTTCTTTGACCTAACCTTATAAATCATACAACCTCCTCCTCCTCCCACTCAACCGTCACCTCTTTTCCACGCTCCTTTTTCAACTCTTCGTCTCCATCTCTCTCTCTCTCTGCCTGCGCTACGCTCTCTTCTCTCCAAGTCCGATCAGCAATTCAATGTCGCCGGCGGCCGCAAAGTGCAGCAAGATCAGGCACATTGTCCGAATCCGCCAGATGCTTCTCCGTTGGCGTAAGAAGGCGCGCGTAACGGCTGTTCGAACACCTTCCGATGTACCGGCCGGTCACGTGGCCGTCTGCGTAGGACCCAGCTGCCGGAGGTTTATCGTGAGAGCGACGTACCTGAACCACCCAGTCTTCAACAAACTTCTGGCTCAAGCCGAAGAGGAGTACGGATTTTGCAATCAAGGACCCTTGATGATCCCTTGCGATGAATCTATGTTCGAGGAGGTCCTCCGGATTGTGTCCCGGTCTGAGTCGGGTCGCTCGTTCCGCTTCTTGAACCTCGATGATCTCCAGAGGCGCTGCCACGTGGACTTGGTGGGAGAATCCTGGCCGTTGCTTCATGAGGAGCCCATATGTTAAAAGCCGACCTGGGAAATTTGACATGGGTGTCGGGTCGGGATTTAAGAATCCGACAGGGCATGACTGACTGACTGATTTTTTTTTTTGTAATTTTGTTCCGACTGATATTTATTTATTTAATTTCATCGTTCCGGTGAGTTGATTTCACATATATAATGACTAGAGTGAGAAGAAACCGAGTCATCTCGAGTCGAAACGGGTTGGCGGGGATGGATCTCGGTTGATTTGCGTTGTAAATTATGCTAATCAATTTGAATGGAATGTTATTGAAGATACCCTCATCTTCCTTTTTTGGAAAACAGCTAAAGTATATGAATAATTTACATTGAGGACTGTGGGGGCCACCAGCCACCCTGGGTTCAAGGGAAAAGGCGAAACATTATTTAATTAAAAATTATTTATTTTTACAAATCATGATCATGGTGGTTTGGCTCAATAAATAATTCTTTTAATTGCGGAGCGCTTAAATGTTATGGATGAGAAAAATATGATTAGGTTGGAAAACAACTCTCAATCCTATCTGACAATATTCAATAATACCAATTACTAAATATAAAATAATTGAATAAAAACCGATTTTTTTTTATTTTGTGTGTGTGTTATCTTTCAATATGTTAGTGTTTTTTAGTTTAAATCTTAGTTCATCTTTCACTTTGCAAAATAAAAGAGTACTAATAATGTACCATAAAGATTAAATAGGATGATGAGAAGATTTGTGTGAAAGTGAGCGTAACCCTCTATCCTTCTGTAGCCCAACGGCAGCTTTTTTTAGTAGATTGTGAGTTGAAATGCTCAAGATTCTTGTCGGAGTGTTAATATAAATGGAAAATCACTACATAATGTTCTAAAATGGATATTTAATTATCTAGAGGTATAATAAATAATCCAACATCATGCATTAACAATAATCGGTGGTAAAATTTACTTTTTCTAATATAATTTATTTTGCACGAGATAAATATGTAACAGAGATTTAGTGTAAACTTATATAAAAGCGTTTTATACCCGTTTGAGAACGCGGTAGAGAAATACTTTTACATAAATCGAGATAAAGATGTGAAAAAGATTATCTTATTTTTTAAAAAAATACTATTGAATATATCTTTAGATTCTACAAACAGACATAAGGTTATAAAGATATGACCGACATAATGATTCCCTTCAGTGTAGGTTAAAGTGCAGAGCTTTCATCAAAGATAAGTACGTTGGTTTAAAATAATAGCACGCGTGAACCCAAAATGCAAAGCAATGTGTGGGGCCTGTGATAATTGCATTACTATTTATGAGTTATTTCTTATTCACTATTCAGCATGACAAGGGCAAAAGCGGCTTTTGATTTCTTCGTACACACTTCTCCTTTCTCCAAAAGGGAAAAAGGGATAGCAGTGCTTTATTAACAGAACAATGTGCTAGAAAATATTTAACTTTCACTTCAAACTACATTTAATAGTGTTTTTTTATAAAATGAGATAATCTCTTTTACATATTTATTTTAGCTTACGTAAAAATATTTCTCTACCACTTTCTTAAACAGACCTAATAAATAATTCAACATGGCCAACCGTAAACAATGAGCATGTTTGGCTCAGCATTTTTAAGACTCAAACGTATGTTTAATAGTGTTTTTCGTAAAATGAGATAATTTCCTTCACATATTTACCTCAGTCTGTATAAAATTACTTCTCTACCGCATTTCTAAACGGTCCAATAACACTTTTCCCACCTGTATTCTTTCTCTGATCAAATCCTACATGCATTCATTGCACTAGATTATTTAATAGTATAGCTTAACACTTGCACCTATTCCAAATTTCCAACGCAATTGAATGAGTAAATTTGGTATCCATATTTGTTATATTTTTTTTATATGTTTGTAGTATTTCTTAATTCTGTGTGTAAAAATCTTGTATGTTCTACGTAATGAAACGGAGGAGTGGTAAGGTATAACCCTTTTAAGGCGGATAAAGAAGTAAACTTATTTATTTTTCAAAACAAGGTTAAAAGGTTTTAAAGGCTTAACTCATTTTAGTGAAAAATATGAGAATTGAAAATAATATTATAATTAACTTGTAAATAAAACTAGAGAAACTATATCTTAATAAAAAAAAGTTGACTTATCAGTCGTAAATAATTTTATTAGCATGCGTTTTAAAAATAAACTAGAGTGAACGAATTTTATGTTTTTAATAATTGAAATAAGAGATTAAAATGTAAGCGATTTTTTTGCGTAATTATATTAAAGGTATTATTAAAAGCTAAATATAACCATATCTTCTAATAAAAATATAAATTTTAATTTATGATTGATTAACCCTTATTCAATTCATTAATAAATGGAAGTAGTTTTAGAACAGAGTCAGTCATAGCTCTCCGAAATGCGAAAGGCCGGATAAGAAAATGAGTGGTAGTAATAAACTTTTGAATGGCTGTGTTAGAAAGTGGGGTTAGCACTGCTCAGGGATTAGTCAGAGGATAAGGAAAGTATCGAATAAGAAAAATAAAAAGAAAATATTGATTGGGCCTCACATCAGCCTCACACACCATTAATCCAAGCCGCAGTCTCACTTTGAATATTCAATTTTCTGTTCGTATTTGTTTTTTTTATCTGATTTGGACTTTTGAAAGTTTCCCATATTGGGCCCGCATCCCACTCATCTCCATCATTTGGTACTGACCAACCCATCGTCTGTGGGTTCAACTGACGAAGGGATTGGGTTAGTACTCTCATCTAAAGTGATATGGTTTGATCATGGGGAGTGTCACTTTGTTGTGGTTTCAGCCACGGCGCTTGGGGAGGCATCACCATAGCTTAGTGAAGTTGAGTTGACCTACCTGTGTGCTCAGAACTAAAGGGCTTGCTTGACATGCTCCAGTGCTCGTAGGGACAGGCCCCAATGGCTCATAAGTTAGGTGCCCTGCCCTTAGATTGTGGGTGAGCCCAACCCCTTTCCTAAAATTTGTGTATAAAAAAAAATTGGTGCTGACCACCATAAAGCACTCAAAACTACCAGTAATTAGGTTTAACAATGTTCAAACATGATCTAATCATGTGTTCATATCAACAAAAGAAGCACCTATTCCAGTTTATCATTAGAAGAAAAATAAAAAAAATTAAACACTCGTTGGAATGCCCAAAAGAGAACAATAAAATTTGTATTTGTTTGCCTGCTAAACAATAAATAGGTAATAATGTCTTAAAATTTCGAACAAGTATAGTTCATGAAGGCTGGCACGTACATGCGATGGCAATTAGTTAAGTTGATATCCTTCCCGTTGAAGAATAGAAAATTTTAGGGAGCCTCCCTAAGATTTTCAACTTTCGAGTTTAATGAAGTCTTCTTTCTTTGATATTGTTTGAGCAAATTTTAGGGAAAGAACAGGGATTTAAAAGCGAATGAACGAAGTGCAAGAGGGAGAATTAAGATTGTATTAATGAAATTATTGAAGTACAGTGAAAATTGAGCAAATTTGAACATGATGGTAGCAAAGCATGAGAGAGAATAACGAGCAATATGGTGTGTAAAAATTGTCAAATTCCATTCTAAAGTGAAATATGATCGGAATAAATAATTTGTCCACACATTACATCGTCCAAGATTTCGTCTAACGATCTCTAAAATTCAGGGGTGGTGATCACTAGATCTTTGAATTTAACTTTATACTGAGATCTTCATGCAAAAGATGGGTCCGACCTCATAGGATAACTTACGTGTTTTATGAGCTTTTGTCTGTTGGACTTGTTGGACCGTTGGCTGTTCATGCCTTCATGCGAGCTTGCGGTTTGAGCCCAAGGTTCGTCCAGCCCAGATAAGTTTTTTTGGGTACATAGATGTAACTCATAGTTTATATAAAAAAACTCATAGTTTATATGATATTACTGGATTCTATTATTGTTTTTATAAGAGAGATCTGGCATTTGATTCGTTTTTGCTGGTTGCATATATTGCGATCGTTTGGTATAGCGGTGGCAGGGTGGAAAAGTGGGGTTTTGGGCACAAACTCACTTCTGGGCCTCCCATGGTCATTTGGATCGACGTTGTGGCAAAATGACTTCTCTCCATGAAGCTCCTTTTGGCCAGAAGTCGCATATTGTCACGGTTATGTGAGAAGCATGAAGTAGCGTCAGACCGTTGGAGCATTAGCATTCTTCGTTCCAGCTTTCTTCGTTGCTTTGCTCTGGCCACACGTGATCATGGGTGTTGGAGCACTTTGTCCTTGTCTGAAATCTACTTTCAGGCACCGTCGCATTGCTCGACGGCGTCGACTCAACGGTGGGTAGTTGTTCTTCTCCTCCTTCAGTTGGTGGTTGCTTCCGTCGCCGTTGAAAGGGTCAGAAACTGATGGATCCGTTATTTAGTTGTTGTTGCTGACTCACTTGAGCTATCCTCAACTCAACAAACCTCAGCTTCTCGGTGGGCAGCTCAATTTTTTTTACAGAGCTCAGCGTTCTGCTTCCTCTCGGCAAGCATTGAAGCAGAATGCTTGTTTTTTGTTCAGCTTCTTCCTCCTATGTATTTTCTCAGACATGACCCGCGTTCTTCCTGCTTTTTTTGTGTTTTTGTGCTTCCTCTCTTAGTTGTTTGTTCTCAGCCATCTGATCGTTCTGCTTCCTGTCTGACTTGTTTGTTCGCATACATGGGTTAAAGGCATTATTTTTCT
>JANTPZ010011314.1:0-13490 GCA_025593235.1 Vachellia pachyceras | reverse complement strand
CGTGTCATTCTTGTAACGTCATTCTTGCACACGTGTCATTCTTGCTCTGTAACTGTTTGTAGTTCCGTTAGTCGTTTGGCTTATAAATACGGACACAGCGATGTATGAAGGTGTGAAATAAAGATTCAGTTTGTTCTTTTCCGTTTTTCTCTTCTTCCCGCTTCCGCCGTGTAACACCGTCCCTCCCTATTATGTAATAAAAATTTTATAAGCAACTGACTATATATATACAGATATTGAAAAAACAGTAGGATTCACCGTACTCCTTTTGGAATTTAGGGTTCGTGAATGTATAATGGCATGTTTGGCAACGACTTTACACTCCCAAAGCTTGTTTATCAGTTTTTTTCCGTAAAATGAGATAATATCCTTCATATATTTACTCCGATTTACGTAAAAGTACTTCCCCACTGGTTTTCAAGTGGACCCAATGTCTACTACATGTGATATGTCTCGGATGGACAGTATCTTAATTTGGGAGAATTACCCTCAGGTCCCAAGCAAGACAAGTAAATACAAAATGGTCCCAAATATTAGCCTTAAATACAAAATGGTTCCAAAGATTCACAAAATTACAAAATGGTTCCAAGAGGTTGTTAATGATAAGTCGAGAAGCACAATTTACAAGTGAAGCAACTACCATTTACAACATCTTAGGACCATTTTGTAAAGTATTCCGTTGCTTGGGACTTCTGGGTAATTTTCCCAAAAAAATACATTCAAGTATGCAAATATTTATTTAAGACTCTGGAATGACCTAATCACTGTGAAGTCCTTGGGAATTAGCTTATGATTAAATTTTATCTTGAAATCACCTATATACTCTTAATTTTTAATCTAGAGACAAAAATAACAAAGAATAACTTGGTCTATTAAAGAAAAACAAATAATACGGTGACAACTAATTTCATTAAAAGAATTTTGTTGAATATCAATGAGATCAATGTTTTAACAAGTAATCATTTAATTTAATAAATGATAACAACAATTAAGACAATAAAATTTAATTTCACTTAAACTAATTAGTTATTTAAAAAAAATAATTCTAGAATAGGTCCTAAAGACTTCAAAGGAATTGAGTCATTTCAAGGAATGATTTTGGATTCAGAGTTCCTTGAATTTCTTTCTCCCAAATAATTATTGTTTTACTTTTATATGTTGCTTCCTTTTACACAAAATTAAATTAATTTTTTTATTTTTAATATAATTAAAATATAAATTAAATATAAATTATGAGATTCAAATAGGATATAAATGCTAATAAAGGCAAAAGGCCAGCACAATTGTGGGAATATTTTTTCAGCCAGCCACATATTTAGAATGTGTTCGCATTATGGAAATTACTTGAACTTTTAAAATTTGCAATTAATTATCGTTATTAGCGTTTGTTTGGTAAGGCTGAATTCAAAGTTCAATCCTGAATAGTTCGTCCCTTTTCTGTAATTGATCTCGAAGAAAAAGATAACAGCATGTAAAATATAATAGTAAGAAAATAAATCACCCATATATCATAAGATTCTGGCATTGAATATTGATTATAAATCACCCATATATCACTCAGGAAAATTTTTACTTGGTTTTCAATTTCGTATAGCTCAGGAATCTAGCGCATTAGCAGAGGCGTGGGCTATTCTGTGGGCGCTAAAATTGGTATGGGAGTGGGGTTACAGACAGATAGAGGTTGAGAGTGATTGCTCGGAAGTCGTGGATCTTGTTAACTCTACTTTCTCAGAGGATCATCCGGATGCTACTATTCTGACAGAAATCCAGCAGCTTCTCGGTCGGGACTGGGTTGCCAAGGTAGTGGTTTGCGATAGAGAGGCTAATTCTGCTGCAGATCAAGTGGCGGCCGAAGCTCGGGATTGTTACGATGATTTCCATGTTTTTTCAGTTCCTTCGGAACAGGTTCAGCACCTGATTTGTAAGGACTGGCAGTTACACTGTAATGGTAATGGTGGTTTAATTTAGATAGTTTCGATGTCTATCAAAAAAAAATATTGATTATTGTTATCGTTATTTTATTTTTTAAAAAAAGCGGTTCAAAAAAATAAAACTGAAGAATAGTTTCTGAACAAAATGTGGTTTTAAAAAAAGATTCTTAAAAGTAGGGAAAAAATAGCTTTGGAAAGCTGTGGTTTTCTATTTCAAGCCATGATTTTCTTCCTGAAAATAGATTGTTAAGAAAAATGGCCATGTATATATAATAGTAAAAAAAACCATAATTTTAATGGTGTTGAAATAGGGAATTCATATTAAATTCAGCTAAAAGGTTAAAATCTTAATGAAGATCTGCATTTTTATCAAATATTTAATAACATATACAAATTTTATTAGGGATTTTTTAATGTTGTTAAAGGATTATAATATTCCTACGTGATGAACGTGTGAATGCTTAATTTTTAATTGCAAATTCTCAAATTATTTTAGTCCACTTTCTCCCTGACATTGTTTTTGTTTTTTCAATTTTTGGATTACAAATTTTAAAGACATAAAAAGCCCTAGATATAATAATTTTGGACAAGAGTGCCCCTCTCAATTTTGACCTAAATTAAGACTCATCCTATCATTCCTCTCAATTGCCACTATCCCCCTCACCGTTGATATGAATTTTTCATTCACTTTCACTGTTAATCACAGTTGCTCATGCTGCCAAGAAAATTTTTTTTTGGCAAATAGGATTTTTTTAAAGAAAATTACTCTTGATGAGGACATAAATAAGGCTTTTGATTTACTACAAGCAGGTAATTGTCTTCGGTGTGTGCTTTGGATGGACAATAACTATGAATAAAGTGAATTTCAGATATATTGTTACTCTTTTATTTATTTTTCCATTCAATAAAAAATAGACAATGTTAATCGTATATACATATAGCATTTGGTGCTCTTGTAAACTATTTGTTTTATTTGGAGCTTCTTACAAATTACAATGTAATATCATTAGTTTGGTCCCTCTTTGACAAATTTAAATTCAAATATTGGCCTTATTTGGTGATAAGGTGCTTATACCTATAAGCACGTTCAACAGTATTTTTCCGCAAAACGAGACAATCTCCTCCACATATTTGTTTCGGCTTGTGTGAATAAGTCCATAAGTACTTCTCCACCGTTTTACCAAACAGACCGATTATCAAGTATTTAATAGTAAGTTTCTCAAGTTTGACTAAGGGCTTGTTTGGAAGCCCATTTCAAAGTTTAGATTTTGTCCAAGTACTCACATTTTTTAAAAATAATTTAATTATAAGTGAACTTACAAGTTTGTCAACAATGCCTCCAACTATGACCGTATGCCCTATAATTTACATGGTTATCCATGTAGTAATGGATACAACGGTTCTTCATTATAAAATAAAATATTCAAATAATTATTACGAGGTTCAGGATTTTGTTTAATTATATCTTAAGTGATTTGGGTTTTAAGATTTATTAGCGTCAAAGCATATCTCCGAGTTTAAAGATTATTGATAAATTATTTGTAAATAAGATCTTAACATTGATAACATGATTTGAACTCATAACTTTATAAGTTGGGAGCCAATTCTTTAGCGATCGAACCAAACTTTGTTTATTTTAAGGAAAGGATTTAACTACTGAAAAGTCACACTTATAAGTGAACAGTATAAATTTGTTGTTGGTTTTTATAATGGAGATCATTAGTTGTTATTGGACTTTTCAACTCCTTGAGATCTTTTAGTAATTTTCTTAAAAAACTTTTTTCACTAAATTTTATTTAAAAAATAAGTTCAGAAAAATATAATGAATACTAAAAAAATAGCCGTACTTTTAGATTATATTTAATTTAATAATTTATTTTTCTGGTCGGGAATGAAATGCCAATTTTATCATACATAAAAAAATTTCATTATATTTTGAGAATTTTGTGTGTTTGAGAATTGTGGTGAGCAAAAGAAATTTACAGATTTCAAGATATTTCACTAATCTTAAAATGTTTTACAAATATCAAAATATTTTTTACAAATTTTAAAATATTTTTTATTTTAATTTAGGTGTGCGCTGGGGAGATGACTTCAAGTAAGCACTTAATTTCCAAACAGGCACTCTGTTCAGAAATCGGAAATTATCTGTAGAAAGGGAAGAATTAGGGCTTTTCGTTCAAAACCACGCTGCGCGGCTTCTGACCTCTTCGCGCTGTCTTATTCCTCCCTCGGCGTCGCGCGCTTCTCCGGTGCTTGCAGTGGTCAGCTCTCCGTTGGCATTAAGAAATTGCTTAAGGAGGTATTGAGATTATTGGTTACTGATTGTTTTATGCGTGGTGTTATATTTTCTTAGAAAACTCCAATGCTCTTCCAAGTCTAGATACAGTTGAATTTTATCAGTGTTTTTTGTTGCCTTTTTCAAAGATAAGAAGAATTTGAGTTTGAGATAAAATGAGCGGAGTTGAGAAAGGATCAACCACTACCAAGACCCCTGCAGATTTCTTGAAATCCATTCGTGGGCGTCCTGTTGTTGTAAAGTTGAATTCTGGCGTGGATTATCGAGGTAATTCTGGCCCCAGTAGCTTTTAACTAAGTATGCCTCTTTTGGGTTGTCTTGGAGCATCAATATTCTGCAATATATGCATATAAGCTTAAGTCAATAAGATTATGTTCAGCCGAAATTATTGTAAACTGATCAAACTGCATTCCCTAACATGAGACTATTTTATTGACTTTGACGATAGTCTTACTATATGTTGAAAAATCTTGATTGCACTTTATAATAACTTCAGCCATATCATCTAGTAACTCAGCTAACATCTCCATGCCTAGTCTTCATTTACCACTTCACTCTTTTTAAAAAAAAAAAAAATTCTTTCCCTTGTTCTTTAATGCTGTCTCACCTTGAGAAACAGCTTGAAATCTTGCTTATGAAGATTTTTCCCTTTTTCATCAGCGTTTACATCAAAGTTATATTAACTTGCTTCATTGTTGGATATTAGGTGTTAACATCTTCTTTGCGATTAAAATCGGCCCTGTTAGATAAGCTTCTTTTAGTAGCATCTTTGATGTTTATCTTGTAGCATACCCACTTGTTGCATGATCCTGTCTGTATAGTTTTAGCATTTTTTATTAGTATTAGCTTGTTCATCCAAAGAGTAGCTTTGGAATTCGCTGCAAAAAGAATGTGAATTCATAGCAAGTCACTTGAAGGGACAAACGGTTGTGTTATTGACAGTGCATATAAACATTGAGCGCTATATTATTTTAATCAATTTATCCTGTAATTTTGGTTCAATAAGAAGACCTGTCGCTATCTCCAACTCAGATAAATTCAAAAAGTGCACTAAGTAAATAAACACCCCCTGCAAAAAAAAAAACCAAAAAGAAGAAGAATAATGCACAAGTTCATATAATTTGGTATCTAATGAACAAAACCTATTTTTTCCTTAATGCACGGATTTTTGAATGAGCTAGACAAAATTTTGTTGGAGATGAGGGAGGTTTCTTGATAAAAAAAATAAGGATCACATAGGGAAAGTTAAAAACAAGTATACCTCTTGTTATGGTTTGTTTAAGAATGACTTATTTAAAGTTTGGATGAGATTTAAATGCAAATTCATGGATATAACCAGGTAGTCAAGGTTTATATACATTATTAATGGCATGTTTGTTTCTTCAATTTACATGAGATGAATTTTACACTCTTTTGCTAAGGTAAAGCTTAAAGCTCCATTTGAAGAAAAGGCAAATATCGTATTATGTGATGCTAACATTATAAGGACAAGATAATACAACTGATGAGGATATACAAATTGCATTGGGGATGAGGCAAAGAACCCCATCCAATGGGGTTGATTTTGATTTAATAGAAGACATTGATATTTTAATATCCAATAATAAAATAACTTTTCACTTTAATATGGACATGATGAAATAGTAAATTCTTCTGGAACAAGATCTCATACTGGTGCTACATTGAAGAATATGAGGGAAAAATAATAAAGCAAAAAAATGAAGTTTTGAGCATGAACATGTCAAATGTCAAAATGGCATGGTTGATGCTCTTGTGAAGTATAGTGAATTTTTCAAATTGTGGAATGGAAATTGCAAAGAGTAGTATCGACATCATTCCCTTTTCTCTGCCGATAGTATTTTCACTATAAGAAACATGTTGATCTATTAACTTGCAGAGTTGGTAATCTCCATCTATGAAGGAAATAGTTGAAAAATATATGCTAATTTATGTCTTTATAATATACCTTTTGTACAAAGTATATCCATGGCATATGACAAAAAAAAAAAAAAAAGAATTTGTCTGTGGAGTGAGGAAAATGAGAATCAGTTTATCGCTTCTGTAATGAATTGTTCATTCAAGTTCTTGATGGCTTTGCAGTGTTGACTTTGTTTATGGTTTTATTGCCTATGCTTACTCTATTATATAAAATGTTTTGTTATGTTACGCTTCAAAGTAGCCAAGGACTGCCTTTCCCTCTCAGATATTGGGATTCAATTCTTCTACCAGGGAGAAATGTGTGAGAATAGATAGGCAAACAGTCTATTATTAAAGTATTGTATGCATCAGGTGGATTTCCAAATAAAATAAAACATTGGCATGGCATGTGTTTTTGTGTATAACTGCTTTGCATTTGTTAAATAATGGCTTGACACTATTCGATTATGCTCGTAGGTATTCTGGCTTGTCTAGACGGCTACATGAATATTGCCATGGAACAAACAGAAGAGTATGTCAATGGACAATTGAAGAACAAATATGGTGATGCATTCATTAGAGGGAATAATGGTAATGTCTAAAAGATGGTCTCATTCCTTTATAATGAATATGTGATTGCACCACTAGCTAGATTTTCTGATTTGGTTTGTGTCTGTGATGCAGTTCTATACATCAGTACCTCAAAGAGGACCCTAGCTGAAGGGGCATAGTATGTAACGCTGTTGCCAATTTTCCAAGACCTGTTCGTCCGTAAGCCAATGTTAGTGGAAAGCTTCTTTGTTTAATTGTTTACTCTTTTGTTTCTGCAGTGAAGTTTTTAGTCTTTGTGATGCTGAAAGGCTGATTTGGAATATGTATATTTGGTCTTTCTCAAAATAGTGTGTGACTGAGAATTGTATTATCCACCTATATTTTAATCATTTAGATTTTAGACAGAAAGTGGAGAATTGTGAGGCATTTTGATTCTTCTGTTGTACGATTTGTACTAATGCAATTTACCAGTCGACCACTGGAAAACTTGCAACCTGAGCACTGAATGCTGAATGTTTAATGCAATTTTTGGTACATGCTTTCTACACTATCTCACAATTGTGTCATAACTGGTTTTTCTTTAACATTTTTTTCAATTATTTTTAAGTGATGCGTGTGAGAAGGTAAGCTAAGAAATTATTTTCCCTCTAATGTTAAATGTAGGAGTTAAGTTACTAATCACTAATATATATGAATTAAGAAAATTAACCAATTTATATGTGAAAAAATGTGTATTCCTTTTCTTGAAGTACGTTTTCTTTTGATAATTCACATTGGAAACCATCTTGTGCAATTAATAGAGGAAGTTAGAAAAAAATAACAAAAGTGAGAGGTAAATGAGATTAAAATATTATATTTAAGATGATTGCAGAATACTCTGCTGGGTCTTTTTATGAGCTATAAAGTTATTTGGATTAATAAATACGTAAGAAATATATTAATATTTTTTTAAACATGCCCTTATTTATAAAGAGGGAGAAGGAGAGAATAAATATACTCCTTGGTTTCAAAATACAACGTAGAAGTAATTAAATTATGCAATTAAAAAAGCTAGTTAAAATGGGTTAAAGATGGTAAATATACAAAAGAAGTAACTTATTTTCTTGAAACACCCTTGTTTATGGAGATAGTGAGAGAGAGAGAGAGATTGAATGAGAAAAGTAAAAGAAAAAATGAGTAAAAAATATGATAGAGACGTATAATTAATTAAGGATAAAAATGAAAAAAAATGTATTAAATGGTGAGATAAGTCCAAAATTCACCTTGAAGGAATAAAAATAAAAAAAAAATTAGATGTTGATACATTTTTGAATTGTAATTCTCGTAATTTATAAAATGAACCACACAGGGAATATAGACTAGCATTTCTCTCCATATATAGGGTTGTGTTAAACAAGGTATTAAAACTCAGACTGAACATGAAATCGATTAAGGCATTACATTAGGGTCGGTTGATCAAATCAATGATTTGGCCTGACATGGAGTTCGCTTGTACTCACACGAGGCAAAAGCTAAATAGCTAATGGTAGTATGATAACAAGAGAGGGAAAATAAAATAAAAAACAAAAGAATAGAAGAGAAGAGAAGAGAAGCAGCTGAAAAAGAGAGGAACATAAATGCTAGAAGCAGAACTTGGTTAAAGTAAATTCATCCCTCCTTTCAAATACCTTAACCAGATGCTTTTTTTTCCTATGCACATTTTTGATTCAATAGTTAATCACATCGGCCCCACAACAAAATATATATATATATATATATATATAGAAATGTTTGCTTAAGCCATGCCTCCACTTAAAAATAAACCACTTTTACGCTTTACAAAATAAAATTTTTTTTACATAGTTATTTCACGTTTGAGATCTCTTTTGGAATCCCAAAACTGAGTTTTGGTCAAGTCAATTCAAGAGAAAAGTGAAAAATCAAAGTTGGTCTAAGATTGGGAGCAAATGAATTTTTCTTCAAAAAAAAAACCATTTATTTTTTGGAGCTTTTAACTTCTCTTTCAATTTAAACCTTTTAAAATTCTTTTTTTTTTCCAATAGATTCTCTAAACAAGTTTCTATTAAACTTTATTAACGTTATCCATAAATAAATTATATGACATTAATTGATTTTAACTCAATTTCAGCTTGCAAAAGCTAGTTGAAATAAAAATACTTTTACAAATGTTACCCCAAACATGACCTTAAAACTTGTGGAGTTTTGATTCCATGAGCAACGCTAGCCTCAAAGCAAAAGATGGAGAAGGAAATATTTGATTGGCTTGAGGTTAGACAAAATGGCAGCAACTTTATATGTGAGAATGAGAGAGAAGGATGCTTCAAAGACTCCATCATGTTCTCTGCTTTCAACTATGGCTTTCTTTCAAGCTTATTTGAGTGGTGGGTCGTCACTCTCCACCCTTTCTCAATCCTCTCAATCATGTCTCCCCCAATATTCTCTATTTCTTCTTCTTCTTTTTCCAATTCAAAGAGACATGTATTAACGGTATAAAATTATAGGTTAAATGTTTAAAAATTCCCTTTATCTTTTATAAACAAAGAGTTGTCAACACCATCAACAAAAAATGGTAGTAAAAATGTCCACAATCATTTAAAAACGATCTTAAAATGTCATGGCCTTAACTTTGAGAACATTGACCGTGAGTTTAATATGCTGACCAAAACCTATGACATGGTTGGTGTAGAATTTGAGTGTATCTGAAGATTCTAACTCGTTTTCCTACGTACCCACACACTTAATGATCACATATCCGAATCTTCAAATGTTACCCAACAAAATACACTGTTGAGAGAAAAGAGAAGTTTTTCACTGGAAGGAAGGGAGGCTTCTTCCATCTATCAGTTTTTGTAATAGGGCATTATCCTTTAATAAAATAAAGGAATAAATAACTGCCCATAATAAAAAAATTGTTTCCATGTAAATCTAGTTTACATTCAAATTCAAACTTTTGGGGAAAATTACAGCTTTGTTTCCACATATTTACTCATTAACGCTTTTGCCCCAAAATGTGTTTTGGGCATAATCCATCAAGGATGACCCATATTTCAATGGTCGGTCACGTGGGGAGAGCATGTTGACATTGTGAAGTTGACCTTTGACACTGTTTCGAATGAAAATTCTTGGGTAAAGCCAAGAAATTCTTGGATTCATCTCGGCTCCACCAACCTCTTATTAGTTGCTTTGGATCTCAGATCCAGGCTCGGTGAATGTAGACATCGGTGAACCCATCTCCTCCGATGCTAGATTCATCGAGAAATTTTCTTCCCAGCTACGAAACTCTTGACGAGCTTCACAAACGGGGGTTCAAGACATGATCTTTTTTTGTTATGAAATTATTCTAATTGACAGTGGTCATTGATGATGATTTCCATTATTCTTTATTGTCTCTCATTTTGTTCTTTGATTTCACGGTGATCTTATTCTACTTTTGATCACTCCAAATTGTTGACTACTTGTGATTTACGATTGCTTGGTAAGGATGCTTAAGATTTGGAATGTATATGATTTTTTTGAGATTCTTGGGGTTGATTTGTTTTTAATGGAAAGAAGGGAGATGATAATGGTGATGCTCTAATAATGGCGGAGTCCGGCGATGATCATGGAGGAGACTTCGGCGATTCTCATGAGGCAATAAATTCCACTCAAGGTAATGACTTAACATATGTTAGACCAAATTAACGGTAATGACATTTTAGGGTCGTTGTTGAATGATGATGGGAATTTTTACTACCATTATTTTTGTGGTGCTGACAACTTTTTTCGTAAAAAATAAAAGGTAATTTTGAATCTTCAGCCAAAATTATAAGTGAAATTTGTGAGAGCTTTCATATTAGGAAGCTACTAATATGCAGATCTCAAAGGAGCCTTAAAACTTTAATGGAGGCAATCATGTTCAAGGTGTTATCAGGCATTAAATGTGAGCACTTTCTTATAATGGGGATTCGAATATTGATTTATTATATTGTAAGGGATTAACACCTTCTGTTAGAGTGTAGTGATTAAAAGAATATATTTTTGAAAATTGTTTTTCAAAAAGCTTATCACACCATCTTCTCCCAAACCATGGTTCTAACCCCTCGAATTCATAATTTCATGAATCTAGTCGGCAACAAAAATGAGATAATGCTTTGTTGTTGTTAATTTTACCGTTTGTCTAACTGGTGTATACGTTGATGCTTCACACGAAAATCAAGATTTTGAAAGGGGAAAAATGTTTTTTTATGAGGGGATCCAAAACACCCAAAATGAATTAAGGGTAATCCAATTAATTAAGAGAACATTATGGCATTCATATAATTCAATTATTTTCCCTCCACACATTTGCTTGTCTTCTTGTAAGAAGCATCACCTTTCTCCATCAATTGATTCCAAATATATGATAACAAAATGTAATGGGTGACCTAATTCATAATCCCTTGTTAGGATGTTAAAAGCATCTAAAGTGTTAGTGCACAACACAAATTTGTGGAGACCAATTTTTTTTTAGAGAAAAAATTATTTATATATCTTTCACTTATGTGTGTGTGTGTGTGTTTTTTTTTTTTTTTCATAATGCGATTATTTAATATTGAGCTTCTGAATAAGGTTATAGGCTCATTCTTTAAATCAATTACAAATTGCCCTAATGATAACTTCACACGTCATATTTAGATGAGATCTCAGATTTAAACTTGGTATTGGCACGTTTGTACATGTGTTTAAATTTTTTAAAATAAAAATAGGAAGAAAATGTTAATTCAAAATCAAGTGTCAAGAAATTGTATCTTGATAATCAGATATTATAATTCAATGTTAAATATGATAAAAATAGAGAATTAGTGGTAATGCACTATCCCATAAAGCCCATCCATTGCCAAGGCTAAAAATCTAGGCATGTTACAGAAGAAAGAAAGAAGGGAACCGTACATTTATGAAAAAATGACCATAAGATGAAAGAAAAGGAGAAGGTAATGTCTTTTATTTGACAAAAAAGACAAGTGCTTGTTTGAAAGTCATTTTGAGAATATTTTTTATAGATTTTGAGGCAAAACTTAGGTTTTGAAGAATAGTTTTTACAGACTCTAAGACAAAACCTAGGTTTTCAAATGTGATTGTGTTTGGGAAGTTATTGGTTTTTATAGATTTTGAGGCAAAAAGTAGGTAGAAAAAAGAAAAGAGAAACTTTTTTATAGTTTTGACAATAAAATAGCTTTTTTAAAACCCATATTTTAAACCAAGTTTTTTTTATCTATAATAGCTTTTTTAAAACCTATATTTTAAACCAAATTTTGTATCTAAAATAGCTTTTTTAAAACCTATATTTTAAACCGAGTTTTTGTATCTAAAATAACTTTCTAAAAAAATGAGTCTTAAACAAAACTTAAATTTTAGGGTAAAGTATACTTTTAGTCCTTTATATTTGCGTCAGGTTTCATTTTAGTCTTTTACGTTTAAAAAATACACTTTTAGTCTTTCAAACTTAACGTCGTTAGTTTTTCTTTAACGAAAATTCCAGACTCATCAAATTTAATTGATACCTGTGCAATAAAACGTTTACAAAACATGCTCATATTTTAATTTTAATTTAATAATATAATAATTTGATATTTTAAATTATGAAAAATAAAAAAAATTTAAAATAATGGTGTTAAGTTTGATGAGTTAGTAATTTTCGTTAAGAGAAATTAACGGCTTTAAGTTTGAGGGACTGAAAGTGTACTTTTTAAACTTAAATGATTAAAATAAAATTTAACGCAAATATAAAGAACTAAAAATATATTTTAACCTAAATTTTAAAATCAAATCAATATTTTAAAAATTGAAAACAAATAAGGTCTGAAGTTCTTATGTTTATTACGACGAAATGGCAGATAACAAGCCCGTCCCATCAAATACATTTAAATGTACGATAAAGTTTTCATTTTTCCCTCCCTTTGATTAATTGAATTGATACAATGATGACTAATAGGGAATCACTTCCTATTTGGGTGAGACAACTGAAATGATTTGTCACCTAAAATTAATAAGAAATTAAAAAAAAAAGGCGCACACGAGAATCTTATCCCCACACCTCAAGTCATTTGGACATCACGTGACAATCACGCCCCCACCACGCACACTAACTGTTCATTGCGGCTTTCCCTGGGTCCCACACGTGGCATCTTTTTGCCACGTAAGATCACACTCAGCAGCTCCCACACTTGCCTCACGCTCCAACCACTCGCCGCCACTTTATTTATTTATGATTAAAGTAATCATTTACTCCAAGTAAAAAAGGCAATCATTTACTCCTTTTAATTTATATTAAATTTTAGTCTTATTTGTTAAATTTAAAAAATCATTTAATTTTTTTTCTTTAAAACCGTTAGTCTAATTCAATGAAAAAGTATGACTCATGTAAGTAGTGATTTTACATTTAAATTTCAATAACATATACTTAAATTTTAAATATTTAATATAATTGGCATGTTTCGTAAAGCGATTGTAAAATTCAAACAAGAAAACTCACGCTTCAGCTAGATTCAAAGCAAGGCGAGAGCAAACAGCACACAGAGCTTCGAGGTTGGATGGAACTGAGCGTTTTAGAGGAATGTAGAAGCAGAAGTGGCGGAAGAAGTAGAAGAATCCGTTGAGAATCCACGAAGGTGGTTTGGAATAAACAACGGTGAGAGAGAGTTTCAGAATAGGGATAAAAGTGAAACGCGTGCTGGAGTGGAGGGAACCACTCTCTTCAGGTCTGCCATGGATTAAGGGAGAGCAGAGAGGGGAGACACAGACCTCTCTGCTCAATGAAGGAAACTGAGAGGTAC